>JAMZAV010014246.1:0-14579 GCA_024449915.1 Sweltsa coloradensis
AGGCATGTCATTATTGTCGAGGCATGTCATAATTTTTAAAATGTACTGTTCATGCTGAAAATTTTGTAGTATCTTCTTTAGATGCAAAATTTGTACTGCGGCTCGGTTCCAAATACTGTGTTCCGAAAGTCAGCCTGGAAACCCGGTTCTTTCGAAATTTCGGCAACCGTGCTTGTTTTGTATGATTATTGATTGATTGAAGTTGTGATCAAGGTCTCTTTGTCTATAGATCACAAACCTTCATTTTCTCCTCTTGATCCAACAACAGGTTAATAACGGACAACAATAATTAGGTATAAAATACATTTCTTCATGCCTTTTCCCGCTTTAGCTGGGTTTGGTATACGTTACTAAAGAAAAAATAAATATATTTGGCTTTATCAAATAACAGCCCATATGGACAGAAGTTTGAGTTGAGGTGGTTACATTAATTTACAGGACAACGGTGTATTTAATTTTACAGTCCATTCCGTATCTTTTTGTCTTTAGGCATTGTGTCTTCTTGTAATGCAGTCGTATTGTGTTGATCTTCTCCGTTAGTGATTCAGGGACTGACGTATATTAAATAAGCACATCATGTTTTATTACATTTATTCACACATCATCATGCACATTAAGTTTTATTACATTTCGAACTACTTCATCGGAGAAATGTTCGGTTCGGTCTCGTGCACGTACGCTATAGTATCTACTGAGCCACATCTCTTGCGACATTGAGACACATTGCTCTGTATGGAATGACAATTGCTATTATCAATGCTATTATTAAAGGCCCCAGATAAATTATCTCGCCGAATAGTAATGACTACGCGCAGACAATTAGCATTAGATTAGCGCTAGACCGACACATTTATAAGAGCGATCTGAAACCTGTTTTTTTAGCCGGGAAGAGAAACATTGATGTTGTAGAATGCGCCTCGTGGTATCGACCGTCCTGATTTTAGCATTTTAGCATTCTCTATACACTTGTTTGTTATTTCATACATATAGGTGAGGTGCCCAAACCATTGACTTCTGAGCAGAAACTGTGAAGGTCGGGTCACCCCCTTATTGGAAACCATAACGCATGAGTTTCCCTTTACCCCAAATATTGTTGTTAGCGAGTTAGTGTTTCTAACGAGTATATGAATTAAAATTTGCAATTTGAGAAAAAATGAACAATAATCCCAAGGAAAAATTAAGGTTTTATGTTAGACTCAATCCCCATCCCTTGAAGTCACTTTTCGAACTTTTACCCCAATATGAGTTATTAGCCCCCAAGGTTTGCGATTTTTAGTTGAAGACAGTCGCAAATCAACGTGATTATAATCGTCGTCGTGCCTCTCTGTGCCTAGATCCCCCCCCCCCCCAGAGTGTGTGCCCTGACCCTAGATCGCGCTCGACACACAATGGTGGCAGCGGTGATGCTTACACCCCCCCTAGAAACCCACACAATCCGTTGCCTTCCCCCCCTCCCACCTTATTGTACCACGTTTGATAGTTTGATCGATCGGAATCAACCAATTCCAGGGAACTCGATTGTATGTTCAAAGTTGTAACCCACATTGTGTCTGTCTAGTGTCTAGTCTAGGTGTGAGTGGATTTGCTTGTTGTTAGTGAGTGACCTTGTGGATGACGCTGGTTTTATGTACCTGTTATTACTATAACAAGTACTGTTTTAACACGTAACAACTGTCATGGTAATGAGTCGTTTTGTTCTAATAGGCCAATGTGAAGGGAAAAGGTTATCTCCCAAAAGTTTGAAAATTGTTCAATTTCTTTAAACTGTTCACCAGCCCCCGAAATGTTTCAACACCTTAAAAGTTTATTTATAAGTTGTGGGAAATGTTTTAATATAAGTTTTCATCAAGCGTTTTCAGCAACGTTTTCACAAAATTTTTCTTTTAATGGAATTGAATGATATCGAATGCTTAGAGGCCCTACATGGATGGACTACTTTCTATTACTCTTCGAATAATTATTATTGTTTTGAAAACTTGTCAAAAAGCTTTATGAAGACATAAAGTTGTGATGTAAATTTATCTAGTACGCGACCTCTCGAATCGGTTTCGTGTGCTAGCACTGAGCCAGCCTGGACGGTGAAGAAGCCCTGATAAGATGTTTCATGTTTGTAGGGTAATTATTCTTGGCATGGTTTATGCAACCTTCATTCAACGACCGCAGTAGGGATGCAGTTAAAACCTTTCTTTCAGCCTATAAAAACCAGGGGTGGATAAAGCTATAATAACGTTTACAATATTTATTATTATATCCTATTTAATTACACGAAAAGTAACTGCACGAGAACGGAGCAATTTACTATAAAACAAAATGAAGAGAGAACTTTTTTCAAACTGAACATATTTGTGTGTAGTAACGAAAAGTAGGTACCTCTAAATTCTCATAGACAATTGAGTTTAGAACTTTTTCAAAAGCATAAGTTTAGATGTATTTGTACCCAGAATTTCTGTATAATCTTTTAAAATTTGATGTTTATAATTGTGGTGAAAATTAACACGAAGGGCGTTTAATTACACTGGGGTCGCCGCTAACTGGCTACCTAGTTTTTTGGTTACAATCAGAAGTGATCAGAACGAATGTGCGCATGCTCAGTAGTACCATAAGAATCAAACCCGTGGTTACAGTCAGCTGTTTAGAAAATTCTCTATCAAAACCAGTGGAGTATCCGGGGGAGGGGGGGGACAGCAACCCCCCTTTGCCAAAAAAATTGAAAGTGCACTTTACGTTTCAATGGAGAATATAGAAAAACTGTTTTATCGCAACACTACAGGCAATGTTTACCATCTGACCAAAAGAGGATTGTGTAGATAAAAGTTGATCATTGTGATGCTTTAAAACGCAGATTTTTACCAAAATGACCTTAAAGGAGAAAACTTTTAGATTAAAACAGGATTTTAGTAAATAAAAAGTTGGTGATGCTTTAAAACGCACAGATTTTCTCCAAAAAGACCTTGAAAAAGAATTTTTTTCCGCCCCCACTTAGCCTTCAGTAATCTATGAATTAATTGTCCCCTTTATGAAATCCTGGATACCCCACTGACCAAAACTGCAATTGGCTCTGATCAGTGAGGACTGACTGCAGTCCCAGTGAAATACCCTCTCCTAATAGGACGTGAGTTCGATCCCCGGACCGGCTTGGATTCCTCTCTTCCCTCATCAACAAGAGTTCTTCCCGCCATCTGATGACGCGCGTGACTGGATGGGAGTGGAAACCATAGTGAAACACGTTTCTAGTCTTTATTGATGTTCAGAGTAGATCGTGATCAAATGAATTAACTTGCTCTAGGCCTCAGGCCGGTTATTAATTGTTTCACTTGACCCAGTGTAGGTTGCATGCGATCCGTTCGACGTTCAGATATAGGACCTATCCATTGAAGTAGGTGCTATAAGGTCTACATTCTACTACAGACAAAGACTCCTAATTAAAAAAATAAAGCTAGCACTGATGCCTCGATGTTGGTTTGCTAATGTGGGAAGGTCCCATTCTTCCTCGGAAAACAATGAAAATCCAACATATCTAGTCTATTTATACTACCAGTAGTTCCATCTTGGTTTAATTAGGCAATAAAATTAAACCCATTCACTCCATTTTAGTTGAGTTAGGTAATTAAAGTAAACATTCTTTTCGTGTAGGCTCATGAATGCTGGCTTCCTAATGGTATTTTTTCCCATGCATAATTTATTTTTGTGACTAATACGTCTCACACAATCGCCTGTGGCTGAATGTCGCAAGCATATTATTATTTCCCTTCACTTGTCATTGCATTTCTTATAATTTGAGTTTAATTACTTCAAATCTCTAAAAGTTTTTTTTTCTATTCGTTGCACTTTTGCTATTCGTTTTTCCCAATCTAATTGATTGAAATTATATTCGTTAGTTCGAGATCCCACAGGGGACCTTGGCCAGCGGTATACTAATGCACTTGGCTATTTGAGAGAGAGGCGATGAGTGGTGATAGATGACGATGAAAGTCGATTACAAAAATCATATGACTATGCGGGTATACTTTCGATCCAGCGCTCTAATCGTATGTGCCACACCGCGGACGGCTCCCGACAACTAGTTCTCAAGAAAACTTTTAAACTGATCGGCATTTGTTGCTGGACATGCAAATATCTTAGTCTTTGCGTCCAGAAGTACCATAAACTCATTGCCAGTGTTCATGTGACTGATCCTAATGTCCCGCAAACACTTGGCAGTATGTTGTAAAGCAGTACTAAAGTCATCAAGCTGAGGCTCTTGGCAATTCCTGCAGGTTTCTTCAACCTGTGTTGTAACATATAACAAGTCAACGTCCCGATGTATTGTGTCATAATCGCAGTTCGGCCTTCTCATTGTGTTGATTGGGGGGAACTAGGCCAAGTACCACTTGAGCGGTATTAGTTTTGGAGTAGACTATAGATTAGTGGCGGTTCATTGATTAGAATTTATCTTGGTAATTTGGCAATCAAGATGTTTTTATCAACGCGGTCGTTGACTCCATGTTATCGCTCATCTGATTTGCGAATCGTGTCGGGAATTTACGAGTTTCGCGTCTCGTATATTTTAAGAGAAATCATTGTAATAATACCAGTACACCCATGTAGAAATATTTGTTTGCCAAATGGTTGCCAAGAGGTAACCAACAGTTCACCAAGGCTTGTTTTTGATCGCCAAGTGGTTGCCAAGTGGTCGCCAAAGGTCGCCACCGAAATTTCAACTAAATATATGATAGCCAAGCGTTCCACCAAGAGGCAGCCAATGATTCGCCAACTTCTGCTCTCAGCTGGGCAAGGTAGCCAAATGGTTGCCAACAGTTCGCCATTTAGTTACTAAGTGATGATCACTTTTGGCGACCTGTTGGTGAACTGTTGGTGGTCTGTTGGTGATTTAACAAATAATACGCCAAACGTCCGCCAAAAGGTTGCCATGTGTTCACCAACCGATGGAAGTCACCAAGACTACGCCAAGAGGTTTGCCAACAGTTCGCCATTTAATTACCAAGTGGTGATCACTTTTGGCGACCTGTTGGTGAACTGTTGGTGATTTTATTTAACAAATGAGACGCCAAACGTCAGCCATAAGGTTGCCATGTGTTCACCAACTGATGGAAGTCACCAAGACTACGCCAAGAGGTTGCCAACTGGTCGCCAATAGATTACAAAAGATTGTCACGTGGATACCTCGTGGCATACTGTTGGCGCCGTATAAACTGCATTCTTTCAGGTCATTGCCTTGTCCTTCAACGGGCTTGGGGTGGTTCTAGGATGCGAAGAGGTTGCTTGCCATTTGAAACAAGCGTGCGGTCGAGAGAAGACGTGAACGTTAGCATCGCAGTGCTCGACAGTGTATTTTACGTTTGTACAGGCGTTTCATAAGTGTTGAGAACACGAGGAGGATAGTTGCTGGTGTACAATACAAATTGCATGTCGCCAAGAGAAAAGTGTGTGTAACTTAATATAATATTTATATAGAAAAGTTATTTTCGTGTGTAAATAGAAACATAATGCAACATCAAAAATGGCAGTTTCCAGTGACGTCCTACTTAGAGCTACATGAAATCTTAGTAAATATGTTATCAACATTTAGGTGAAGACAAAAATCATGGCTTGTCCGTTACGAAACATCAATATAATGAATGTATTGCATTTAGAACAGAGTTCTTATAATTCAATACATAATTATTAATGCTGCTATATGCCCTATACGTTCCTGCTGTGAATATCTTCATCCTGAACTTCATTGCACTTAGTAATTCAATTTGAAGTGATTTTGATGGTATATATAATAAATTCGAAAAGCGTGGTCTTCAATCTGTTTCCTTACATTCTTCTACATTTTTATATAACATCCTACCCATGCATACTAAATACATATTATGACCGGAGGCTATAATTTGGCGAACTCTTGGCAACCTTTTTGGCGACCTCTTGGCAACCTTTTGGCGTCTTTTGGCGAACTCATGGCAACCTAGTCGTTTTTTTTTTAGAAGTCGCCAACAGTTCGCCAAGAGGTCGTATTTTGACACAAAACGACCTGTTGGCGCACTTTTGGCTTCTTTTGGCGACTACATTGGTGAACTCGTTTGGTGACCTGTTGGTTACTTTGTGGCGACCTATTGGCTAACTGCGTGGTGACTACTTGGTTAGCTTTTGGCTACCTGTTGGCGACCTTCTGATTTCTATTAGGGCAGCAAGTTCTACCCGGGAACGAGCCGCGTGTCGCAAGCCACCCTGGTCACGAGCTCTTTGTCCCGCAAATCAACCTGTCCTTGATCCACTTGGGCGATAATTGGCTTTACTGATACTGTAAGAAGAGAAAAAGTTAAATCTAAGCTCTAGGTCCGTATGCAAACTTCTCCTGTATGACCCATTTCCAACTGGTTTCAAGTAGATCTATAGAAAACCCTATAATATAGCATATAATAGCAAACCAACTTACCATTTCCAAATCAAAGAAACTGAACCAAACTGAAACAATCTTTTTAAAATATCACTTATTCTCATCTTGCTCTTTTGTTCGGAAAAGATTGATTTTGAGAAATAACTCAAAATTCATTTGAAAACGGTGTATCCTCCCTCCTCATGATATAATTTTAAGAAATTTTGGACTGGCATTTTGTAATGGAATTGCAGGTTATACAATAAAACGACGTTTTGAGTTTCAGTGGTGGTTCAGTGGTGAATTTGTGGCGATAATTATTAAGAATTCCGTGTAATTTTCGTTTTCCCCCATAAATACCTGCCATGCCACTGTTAAAAATTTGAGAACAAACAAAATTTGAGAACAATCACATAGTGTTGGATGTTGCGTTTACCAAAATCCATGTTTATTGATTTAGCCTCTTACTTACCAAATCATCGTGGGTCCTATACTTTCTGAGCTCAGTACTGTGCTCATGAAGAGAGCGGGGCGAGGAGGGGGGGTAGTGAAGTGTGTCATTACAATAAAAGACAGTGCCACTGAACAACACAAACATTAGAAAACATTCCTCTAGAAATTAATCCACTATAAACTAAACTCTTTTTAACCATTCACACGTGTTCTCGTTAGCTTTGACGGTCTGTATTGTTAAATTTTAAAACGAGGGCATCACTTTACTAACAATCACTCGTTTTCTTCTCAGAAAACATTGTAAACCTCTACTGAACGAAGTTAGCAACACTTTTTTGTTGTTTGTGCGGAACTCATTGTGTGTAATTAATCCCACATAGTGTTGATTGCCCAGAGCAGAAACTACATCTAAAAACACCACAAAACCATGGCCAAAACTACAAGTTCAAAATACATGTGATATATCGTATATACGAGTGTACAGTGAGGGAACTGTAGAAAATAGTGGAGGTGCGGGGCAGCGAAGTCGAAACCCGTGGATTCTTCACGGCTGCCGTCAAGAACTAAGTCATTACGGGAACACCCCTATAACACAGAATTAACTTGGCAGGGATGCGCGTAAACAGTGATATTGTCACGCAGTGTGCGAATTGGCAACTGGGGATGTGGGGGATTCCCCCCTCAATTTACACATATTCCATTCAAAATATTACATCAGATCGCTTCCAATGCCATCTCGAGGGCAATAATACCCCCAAAATGTTCCTCGGATCGCTTCTAAAGCCATCTTCCCCCTCTACCAAGCCGTCAATTCGCACCATGCGTATAGTCATTTGAATTCACACTCCTGCATTGGGAGGAGTAGGACGAAGTTTATATAAGTATCTGTTTCCGTAAAAAGCAGTCATTGCTACTACTTTCTTCTCAGCTGTTGACAATGCTAGAGGCCTTGAGGCGGGAAGCTGTAAAAACCAAGGAGGTTGGAAAGAAAGAAAACCATAAACACACTGGCAAGGTCGCGAGCAGAAACAATGTTATCTATCGCCTGTAAAAAGTTATGTTGTGACACAAGAAACATTTACTTGAGTTGAGCTGTTTGCTCTAGGCCTAGGACGTATTCCGATCACACAAGAACGTATCGGACTTGTTCCAGAATAACAAAAACTTTATCTAGTTTTAGCTTGTGACTCTTCTTTTGGTAACATTGGAAATGCACGGGAATTTTGCATGTGATGAAATGTAAATACAAACACTTGATGCAATGTGACGGTTGCAAGGAACGAGCTTAGGGTTGATGGTCTTGCATTGGGCACGTGTTGTCTGCCCTCTTCAGGGACAGATCTATCTATTGTTACTTGTCAGGGTCCCTATTTGGGTAGTTGATAAACCCCCATCATTCGCCTTGCAAAATCATTCGGAACTAAATGTAATGAATTTTTGAACGTCCACTCTTTTATAAAATTTAAATAACAAAAAAATAAACAATACAAAATATTTCGACAACTTTCGTGGGTTTCCCCACTTTTTTTTCGACATTTTGGGAAGGGCGACAGAAAAGTCTTCGAAATTTGAAAAAAAATATTTATGCCTTTTGTTCTTTAAATTAAAGTCATGGGCTTTCAATAAAATTTTCACGGTGCTCTAAAAGTTTTTTTTCTAAAATATGGGTTTATAAGGAATGAGGATCACCTACGAGGGGAATCGAATTTTAATCGTGATTTTCATATGTCGTCGTCGTTCTACAAAATTTTCATGTATGGAACAAGGAAACCCCAAACTTTCCCCCGTCATTTTTTGGGAAAAAAAACACTTTACCAAATTTTTAAATTATACTTTTAGATTGAAAAAAATTTTAGGTTCCCCCCCCACCCCCTGCAGGGGGGGGGGGTGGAGGGTTTTGTGATTTTTACCATAGAACAAAACTAAACCATAAATTTTCTTTAAAAATTCGTAGATTTCTAAAAACACAATGCTGATTTAAAAAAAAAAATCTAAATTCAAAAAAAAGACCCCATTTTGGAAAAAACTCACATTTTTCGCATATTTCCCAGTGAAACTGCAGAAAAATTTTTTAAAATTTTTAAAATAATTAATTAGTTTTTTTTAAATGTTTTTTTAAATAAAAAAATTAAAATTTTAAAATCGGTTGATATTTACATTTTTTTATTTGTATTTCCTGTTATTAGACATCCCTTTTTTGGAGTATTTCATTATAAAATCCGAACGAATATTTTCAGATGGAGGGGGCATAATTTACACAATATTCAACGGGGAAAATGAAACATTCATGTTAAAAGGGCAGGGGTTTTCTTGGCACAAACCATTTTAAAATCAGGGTTAAACAAGCAACCATGGATTTTTAATAGTAACACATGCTAAAACGAACCACGCCTTTTTTGTCCTACATTGAAAATTAGGTTTTAAAAGGGATAGACGTTGTATATAAAATCCATATCCAAAATTAATTGGGATGAGCGAAGCCAAGATTTAAATTTTCACCGCCCCCCAAAAATTTTGGCTCGGGTTTTTTTTTTTTTTTTTTTTGTTTTTTTTTTCGCTCTCTACCGTACAAACGGCTCCCCGATTGATAAAAATTAGGGGGGACCTCAAATCTCTGAACTTAAAACTGTTTTTTTTTGGGTACAATAGAAGAAATTTTCTCATAAATATCGTACGTTTACGTTTTTTTTTCGATTTTTTTGCGTATTTTCGGTGCCATTTGGCCAAATTCTGACCAAAGGGGTAGGACTACAACGTTAATTTACATGGACTTTAAAGGTTTTTGATGAGTAACCTTTTGAAAAAAAAGTTGAAAAAGTTAGCCAAATTCATAAAATAAAGTTTTAATTGATTTTTTTTTTTTGGTTTTTTAAACAATTAACAAGAAAAAAGAAATTTAAAAACAATCACATAATGCTTTCAAAAAGCACTTGCAAAAAAAAGTGGTCCTACGAAAACTAAAAACTTAAAAAAAAGCTCACCCATAAACGCGGGGGGACTTAAAGCTTTTTCCTATTAATTATTGTTTTCCAATTGGAAGTAAGTAAAAATGGGCTACCTTTACCCCTTTTTTATTAAATACGGGGGAAAAATATCAATAAAATAATGTAGTAATAAAACATAAAATCAATGGTTTAAAGCCGCCTGCGGTAAATATAATACGATTGGGGCCGGCCCCGCGTATATCACTTGAAAAAACGTGGGTTTGAATCCCGCGAAGGCTTTGGTTTTAAAATTTTGTAAATTGTTCACCCCCCAATTCACCACCCATCGTCTCGAATAGTAATATTGAAATAGTAAATATATATAATATTTTTTACACCTGTTTCCCAAAACATAAGACGGGTGGGGGAGGGCAACCACCGATTTTCCAGGGCACAAAGGGTTTATTATAACCGGCTTGCCCCGTCATTTTTTTTCCCCTTTAAATTTTTTCATCTTCCTTTCATTTCTCCTTAAATATCTTTCCCTTCTTTTTTGCTTCTTACCACCATCTCACGTTTTTTCCTCCCCCTTCAACAGGCTTCTGCTGTATTTCTTCCCAACACTCACCTTTCTCTTAAACTTATTTTTTTATTGGTCCTTCCACTTCTTTTTGGTGTACCGGTCTTTTATGTTCATATATCCATTTTAAAAATTCTGCTACGGTATTCTTTTTGCCCAATTCTCTCATACTCCATACCTCTCAATCTTCTCTTCCATTTTGAACAAAAATTTCCCCACTCTTTTCCTAATTTTTTGCTCCGTTTTGTCAAGCCTAACTACACCTCTATACTCCCCCTACAAATTTTTTTTTGCAATAAATAAAAAACATGGGGGGCTGTAAAAAAATTTAAAAAACTTTTTTGTGGGTTTTTTACCACCCCTCAAAAGTGAAACCGTAATGTCATTCGAGGGTGATTTTAATGGCGGGGGTGTACACAAAAAATTTCCCCAAACAAACGCATGTCCCCTTTTTTTTTTTTACAACTTCATGCAGCGAGGGGCTAGCGATAGCGAAAAATAAAACCCGGAAATTTCCCCCCCCCCCCCCTCGCCATAATTTTGCTTTTGGAAATTAGAAATAATTACTAGGGGCAGTAACAAATCTTCTACGGGCACTTGAAGGGGGGATGGAACTAGTGAAATGTGCTGTGCAATTTCCATTGAACCCTTTTTTATATTGTATCTAATAAGATCTATAAGAAAATTAATGGATTATTTTTGGGCAAAGGGGCGCCAAAGTAGATCATAAAGCACACTCGCCTAGGGGGTATGGGGAGGGGAGGACATCTGGTCAGAACCAGCCCCGGGTAGGGGGAAAGGGGGGGTTTTTCACTCGCGGTCGTCGTTTTGTCACGCATCGTTCGTTGTGTTTGGATCGCGTCGGGGAGGTCGTCAAGGGAAAGGGCAGGTGTCCCCCCGACGATTTCCAGAGTCGCCCCTATTTGGAGAGTAAAATTTCTCCGCTCTTATAGCTATCTTTTTCTTCCTAGGCCCAATTTATAAAACCCCGGGCCCGACGGGTTCCCTTATATAAATTGAAAAAGGACCCTTTGAAAAATTAATATTTATACAATTTTTAACATTTTACTTTAAAAGTATATTTGAAATTTGTTGATCGGCAAATTTAGCTAATTTTACATACGTCTGGCACTTACGACCTCCATTTTCACGCAATCAAATTTTAATTTTTTGGGGGTGTTGTTTATAAAGGGTATCGCAGGCGCGACAGAGCACTTTCAAAATTAAAAAAAAACCCTTTGCAAGCTTGGGACATAATACAAAAATTCCTATTTTTTGAAAATTACGGGTTTGTTACTAAAAAAAAAAGCATGTGCTCCCCGCGCCCAAAACAATTCTTACTTAAAATTTAAATGCAAACCACAACCCTGGCGATAGACAAAAAATGAAACGATAGGTTTTTCAAGCAAGTGACCTGTCTAAACCTCTGCATTCTGCGTCAAAGTCTCGTTGCTCGGTACCACATCTTTAAAATGGGTCAAATAATAAACGAATTGGCTCATCCGTCAACGCCCAAAAACGCGGTAGAAAAAACCCACATTAAAAAGCAGTTCAAAGTTTTATTTTTAAAAAGCCCACCTCATAGCTTTTGATTTTTTTTTTTAGAAAAAAACCAATTTTTAAAAAACTGATTCCGGTAAAACTAAAACTTATTTCTTGTAAAAAAAAACGTTTGGTAATAATGCAGGCTTATTTTAGTATACAACAAAAGTTTGGCCCTAGGAAATTTAAATTTTCAAACTCTCCAAACCCAAAACGGGATGTGGGAGGTGACTTTTTAAAAATAACCTAAATTTGGGTAAACACGGTGCCTTTAATAAAATGTCTGTGGAACGAGCATTTACAACCGATTTTTTAAAATTTTTTAAAGTTTTACTTTTAAAAAAACTTTCCTTTTTATGTTTTTGATTAAATATTTTTTCAGCATTAGAATTTTTCATATTTTTTAACATGTCAAAAAAATGATTATTTTTCCCCGATGGCGGCACAAATTTTACTTTTTGTATTTTTTTTCAAATCGGCAAATGTGTTTTTTTTAAAATAATATATTTCAATCTTTCCCAAAAAAAAAATCAAATTTTTAAAAAATGTCACAACCCCCCCCCACCCTCACCCTCTGCAAGGGGGAGAAAAGTGAAACCCAAAAAAAATCAATCTAAAATTGTATTTTACTATTTGGAATAGGGGGTGTTGCTCCATCCGAAAATCGACGGGGAAACCCCAAAAAATACTTTGGGTAACCCACTAAACTCCAAACCCCTCAACAAATTTTAGGTAAAATGAGTTTTCTCCAGCCCCTTGTATGTTCAACCCCGCCTTCTTTGCCAGGGCCCCCGGGAAATTTTATAAAAACCGTTGTTGCATTTCCTGTACTCCCAAATGCTCAGTGGGGGCAACGCCCGCCAAGGACAAAAAACAAAACATACTGTTTTTAAAGCCAGCCCGCGGGAGATAAGACATTTTGCGTTGTCTTTCCCCCCCTTCCCCGCCCAAAACTCTCACGTTTCACCTTCGACTTCCCTTTATTTTTAAAATTTTATTTTTGCAATTGCACAGTCTTACAGTACTCTAATTTAAAATACTTGCATTAGAAGCAAGGCAAATAACTACATATTAGACCGATAAGATAGGCTGTCCCAGTCAAGGCCTAGGTTCTTAACATTGGTTTCAGTATTGAAAAAAAAAATGATTATAATTTTATGTCAATTCTTTCTTTGCTACTTCTTACATACGCGCATTGAAATCTCTTGGTGGAAGTGCCCCGACCCCTGATCCTAGAGGACCACAAAAGCATTATCTATTATCCAATTTCAACAAGGGAAACTTATGCCAATAATTGTTCCCCAACTTCATTATTGGAGTTTGGCTCGGGGTTTTTAAGACGGAATGGGGCAATTTGGAGTTGGGCCCCCACATAGTATTCGCTCGGCCAAGATGCATCCGACGTATATGAAAAATTTTTAAAATTTTCAAAAAAGCTACTATTGGACAGCTCTGCGCTCACGCTTTTTAAATTTTTTTTATCGCCAAAAAAAAAACACGAATTATTTGTCAATTTTGGAGTTTTTAAAAAAATCAAAAAACGTGAAAACTAGGTAATTTTTTTTTACAAATTATTTTAAAAACAAAATGTGGAAATGTGTTACTGCAGAGCCTATATTTCCACTTCGTGACATATGTTCAAAATGTCAAATACCTGTGTGTCAGTCGGCCGAGCGAACAGCAATTTGCCAAAAAACGCATGTCCTAATCTCGTCTTCGTGAACGTGACACAGGGACGGAACAGAAAGTGACGCTTGTAGGGGGCTTTGCTTTCCCAAGTTTTCATTTGTTGTGTACAAAGATGTATATTTTAAAGTGATGCCGTGTATAGCCTTTTCCTTCCCGCGCTAATCTGGCTAATCGTAAAAGGCGATTCAAGGGAAAAAATCCACCTCGCAAACATCAGCTAGTATGAAGGGTAGTATTTTTTCTCTCCAAAAATAGAGGCGAGCTCTGGCAATCGTCGTTGGGGACCTTGCCCCCTTCCCTTGACGGGCCCTCGATGACGATGCGACAATGACACTAAAGAAACGATGCGATGACAATGACGACCGCGACGTGAGAACCCCCGTTCCTCCCCTTATTCGTGTCTGGTCCTGACCAGCATGGGCTCCTCCTCCCCCCCCCTCCTAGGTTAAAGTGGTGCATTATACCTTACGGTTGACGCGTCCTTTAAACCAAATAACCAAATCCTTCCCCCGGCTCTCGTTTGGGGGGTTGCCGTCGTCTGAATCTCGGGCCCCGCCAGTTGAGTAGGGCCCAGCGTTGTAGCCCCGGGATCGTCCTCTCTCGCGCGGGTTCGTCGACCTCGTCGGTGGTTCGAAACCAGGGCAGGTCAGCCGAGAGTAAAAAGAGAGTGAGTGTTCGCGCCTCTCTTGCCGCAACGACTTAAATTTAGCCTCCGAAAAGTGTATGTCTCGGACGTCGACCCGTGGTATCGATTGTGCTCGGGTCGGTCACCCCGAGTCGAACTTAGTCTCTCGGATCTAGGTTAATACTATTATGCCGTGGCCTGGTGCAGCAGCTTTCACTAAGACGTGAAGGACGCGGGGCCGTTATACACATAGCTGTCTCAGTCTGTAGTAGCCGCACGTTGAGACGCACCGAGACGTCGTCGTGTTGCATGGAAGGAGTTCGAGTTGGCTGCACTTGTCTGCCTGCACTGGAACATTCAGATATAAGTCGTCAGTCGTCTTCGTTCGAGTTACTTTCAAACCCT
>JAMZAV010014247.1:0-28091 GCA_024449915.1 Sweltsa coloradensis
TTGGTTTTAAAACGTTTTAACAAAACAGCAGAAAATCGCCTAAATCCGGAATATCTAGTGCTTTCAAAACTTAACCGAATTACGTGGACTTTGGGGAAAGCTTTGAAGTCCTTCATAGGACAAAGCCCTTGAGGGGGAACAAATTCTTGTATCTCTGAACATAGACGCTCCCTAGAAGTCTCTTTTTTTGATAACGTGAGATAAGAGCATTTACTGCCAGAGGATAGCTTTCCTCACAGATTTGAAACTCTGAGATAATAGCTAGAGCTTGTTCAGACAACGAGGATTTGGGGTTAATGCAGCTTCTGCACATTACTTAACGATTTGTTTTCGTCTATCAGAGACTTGAACAGGGAGTAGAACTCAGGCCATTTGCAAATGTCGCCCGCAAACTTGGGGAGGTCAATGACTGGCAGAGAGATGTGAGATTTTGCAGAGATGGGGACAGCCCCGGATTGAGTCACACTGACGGGCTGAGTCAACTTAACAGCCGCGGGGAAACCTAGCTTTTGCTGCATAGAGAACAGTCTCAAACTGTTTTTGGACCTTATCAAATTTCGGTGGGTCTCCCCGGGTTTTCTTTAAACTGCGTGTTAATATCCGAAATTGACATTTGAATGTCTTGAAAATCAGACTCCAACGCAGAGAGCTTGTCGAACCGAGGCCTAAAACGAATCGATATCCCCGGGGTTTTAATCTTAGAGAACGCGTCGTGTGAACGCTAGCAAAGAAAAATTCACGACGAGCAACTAAGCGTTTCTGTTGTGCTAATAGCTCTTCCATGGTGAACGATAAGGTAAAAGTATCAAACGGAGAACAAACGACAAAAAAAACACGGAAAAGAAACAATTCAAAACAGTGAGCACGGTTTATTAAATCCCACGAGACAGAATAATAAACCAAGCAATGACGTAACACAAGGAGAGAAAGAGCAGTTACGTATATTGAACACGTCATTGTATACAGTGTATGAGCAAAAACGATGCGTGTATAAAATCACGCGAGAACGAGAGCATACACACAGAAAAATCACTAATATAATATGTGCTTTAGAGACAGAGACAAAACACATAAAAGAAAGAAATCGATAAACAATTATGCCAAAAAGACAATAAAGAAAGAAGTGATAAAAATCCAAAATGAAAGAAGAAAAGTTTGCATCCGGTTCGGACGGACCAGCTTGTTTAGGCCGAGATGCCTATATCTAGATTTAAGTGGACTGTAATTTTAATTTTAGATAATAGACAGGGAAGAACATAGGAAAAAAATAAAAAGAGAACTTACATGTGAGCGTGAATACTCCTGTGACGGTAGAATTTTCCCCGCGTCCTTTGGCTCGGATGGTGTTGAACTTGATTTGGGACGTGCGTCGCGGGCGCCAGAGCACAGACGTCGTGGGAGATAGGATAGGAATAAAAAGCTGGGCCCGTTATAAGAAGAAGAGAGAAGAAACGGAAAAAAAAGTTCAGAGACTTATAAACACAGCCAGGGGAAGACTGCACTCAAGTGCAGGGAGAGCGATGAACAAAACTGGCTTTGCCAAATATGGGCGAGAGAGATAACAGGTGCAGTGACCTACGAGAGACGTCAGCTAGTCGAGAACTGAACCAGATATGAATGATATACGAATACATCGGAACAAAAACAGAAAACGTACGTGATTGGCTGACCAAATCACATGACAAAACGACTTGAGTCAAAACCAAATGAAAAGATGAAGAGACAAATACAATGAAAAGAGCACTAAACAAAGCGACGAAAATACAAAAAATAATCGGCGCGAACACTCGGGTTACGGTGTTGACAAAAAGTAACTAACAGTCTTGACAAAAAAGTTACTTTTCTAACAGTAATATTTTTTTTCTAAGAACATGTTGCTTGTTAGTGTACAAATCAGTCAACCTAAAGATAAAATCCATATAGGCCTAATCCAACTAGTTTGTGTTGAGTTTAAAGTAAAGAGACACTAACATAATAACTCGGGTAACAGTCTTGACAAAAAGTAACATTCTTGACAAGTGAGCACTGAAAATCAATAAAAACAAGTGTTTTGTTACTTTTGAGTAGAAATAATAATAATAATAATAAAAGAGTCTTTATTTCATATCTTGGCGAAGCTTAAGGCCATGAGGCCTTTTGTTCTGCTGAACCAAGCACAATACAAATTTCAATTATTACACAAGTAAAAAATAACCACACTAGTGAACAATACAAAGCTATAAAAATTATAAAAAAACATAAAACTAGTACAAGTAAAGTAGCAGGTGAATATCACTAAACATGTTTGAAGTATAATAAACGTTCAAGTTATAAATTTAATATATGTAATTATTTCATTAGCACTTGAAAGAAACCATCAATACATCAATAAAAGAATACAAAATACAGTCAATAATCATTAATGAAATACTAATTAAAACCTACAATGACTTCATCTTTCAAAGAATGAACATAGTTTTTTTTTAAAATAATTTGTTAGATTACAAAGAAGGATCAAGTAAATACGAATGACATTTGTTTTTGAAGGCTGATTTAGATTTGGTAATGCGAATGTTTGAAGGAATTAGGTTCCATGCTCGGGCAGCAGAAACAGGAAATGAATTTCTATATAAGGAGGTTTTATGTTTGGGAATTTTTAAAGTTAATGTTGATTGTGACCGTGTGTTGTTGTCATGATTGCAATTAAGAAGATTTACATATTGTGAAAGATAAACTGGAGCAGAATTGTTGATGATATTGTGTAGAAGAGAAAGAGAGTGATACACACGTCGTTGCTCAAAGGTAACCAAGAAGTTCGTTCTGGAGGGGTCACATATCATAACATTAAGTTAAAATTAAAAATTTTTTCAAGCAAGCATTCTAAACTTTTTGCAGTTTTTTGGGGATTTTTGGTGTGAGTTTGTTACTGTAATTTACATCCAGTAATAAATCGTGTAAAAAAAGGGAGATTGCACAAGCATGATTTTTTTTTGGGTTTGGGTAAAAATTTCCCCTTAAGGTCGATGCACATAATTCCCCGGGTAACGTAACGAGAAAAAGTTAAATCACACGTTAACTTACACACATGCAAATAAAGCTTCCCTTCCCGGGTCTTTCCCCGTACCCCGGGAAAACGAAAAGGGGAAACATCACAAAGTTTTAAATTTCCGAACGTTCCTTTCCGTACCGGACCTTAGGGGGAACCCAATCAGAATCAAGATGTCGAGGGCCCTTTGACACGATTTTATCAGCTGATTGATGGTTTAGGGCGCGAGTAATATGCAAAAATTAAAAAAAACATAAGCGGAATAAAAATAACAAATTAAAATTAAACACACTTTTTATTTGATTTTTTCCCGCGGTTTGCTTCAGGGCTTTTGGCATCGAATCTTAACGTTGCGTTTTCCCTTTCTCGTTCTCGTTCCCGTTCTCGTTCCCGGGCCTTTATCTTAAACAGTGCTTTGTTCTAAAAGATTTTTTAAAAAAGTTTGAATGTGATCTGACCAAGTGGGGATTCTCCTATACTTCCAAGGTTTCTTACTTTTTCGAGAAAGTTGAGAAAGTCTCCTTTAATGAATGACCCCTGAATAAATTAAAACCTCCCCTTTCAAAACACATATCCAGGAAAAAATGCAGTAATCCCGAGCCCTTGGTAATGTTCTTTTTGAAAGTAACATCCCGAAAAGTAACATTGACATTTTTTAATTCATAAAAAAATATCAGTACAATGCCATGTGTATAAAAGTAGGGTTGTGTTTTCTGGGAGCGGGAAATTTGATTGTAATGTAACTACTATAAGGTTCAACAAAGATAAAATTAAAAATTATGATCTTAAAATTGGTAAAAATTTATGACCAAAAAATTAAAATACTTGCCGTTTTATAATTTTTTTTCTCTTCTCAATTTAAACAATATCTTGAAAAATCAAACAAACTTCAATGGTGTCATATCATGGTCTTTTTCTTCTTCATTGATCCACTGCTTCACAATTTTTATTTTTCTTTTTTTTTGCACGGGAACGGTCATGACATCAAAAATTATGGAAAACGCTCCAAGTTCCGTCCGGGGTTTTTTGAGCGGCACCGGTACATGCAACAACGCCCGAGTACACTTCCCAAAAGTTAATACCAAAAACTTTAAGGTCTTTACCCATTTAGCTAAAATTTGTAAAAAAGGAGAGAAGTTGTACTTATTTACTGCAAAAATTTTAGATCGGGAAAATTTTTTTTTTTATTTTATTTTTTATAAACCCAACTATTTGGGTTTTTTTTCAAAACTATACGCAACCCGCCTAGGTGGTATGTACAGTGTGAAAAATTTTAGGCGATCAGAGAAACGGTGCGACCCGTATCGAAGCAGTAACAGAAAAAAAAAAAATGGAAAAAAAAAAAAGACATTCGAGCCATAAAAGTCAAGTGGAGACGCTCGCTATATGCTCGCTCATTACCCAGTTTTTAGTCAAGCGGATAAGAGGGCAATACAAGAACATTAGGGTTTTGTGGAAGGTCTGAATTTTTTACTGTTTAAATCAAAAAATATTCTTTTAAAAAAATTGCCTCGAGGTCCATGACAAAATTTTTCCGGTTAGGGGGGGAAGGGGTTGAAAAAATGCATTTTTAAAAAATTTGCAAATTCAAAAAATCAAAAAAAATTTAATCCTAATATTACAAAATTAATACATATTTTTAGATAAAAGTAAAAAAATTTAAAAAAAAAAAATACATATTACCATATATGTAATTTTAAACAATTTTTTCACCCTTTGACTTTTATTAACAAATTTTCGCACTGTGCTGGGGGGATTGGCCTACCAGACGTGGGTTTTGTGATAGGGCCGTGAATTTTTCCTAAAATACTCAGAAGAATGTTTCTCTAAAAATGGCTCGAGGTGCCCCAAAAAGTTGCTTGCTTATAGGAGAAAAATGGGGTGAAACTAAAAGGGGTTGATAACACTAAAATAATAAATCTGTATTCAAATATAATATTAAGGACGCCAAATTAACATTTATTTGTAGATTAAGATCTTAATTTTAAATTTTAAAAAATTAAAATTTCACCATATATGTAATCTGATCAGATTATGCGCCCTGACCACTTTTCAAAAAATTTACTCAATATTAACGAAAGTGAAATCGTGTGGCCCACTTTTTTTTGTCCCAAATTATTCCTATATTACAAATTTAGGACGAAAAGAACATTTTGCAATGCCTTGGGTACTTTTTTCACACAATGGACTTTGACCCATTTTCACACATTTTACTCAAGATTAACGAAAGTGTATAGTGTGACCACTTGTTTTGCCCCCAAATTATGCCAATCATACGAAAAAATAAGTTTTTAACCCCTTTGGGTTCATTTTACACAATGAACTTTGACCCCTATTTTTTACAATTTACTCAAAAATAACGAAAGTTTTATCGTGTAAACCACTCTTTTTAATCCCAAATTATGTCAATAATACGAATTGGGACGATTTTTTTGTAATCCTTGGGCATATTTTCACGCAATGGACTCTGATCCATTTTCTAACAAAAAAGCGTAAAATACCTTTTTAGAGTAACCTAACAATTTGGGGGTTTTTGTAGTCGAGTGTCAACACACCTATTAGATAAAAATAGTACATTCATGATGTGTGAATCATGTACTGTGAATACTGGCCGCTTTGCAAACGCTATTATAATATAGCCACGTTGATGGATGAGTCTTTTTGTCAATCGATCCCCCCATTTTATATAGTCTTAATACTGTTTTCTTGTTATAAGTGTTTTAAAATAAAAGATCAGAAAATTGGAAATAAGTTATATAACTTGTCAAAATAATATCTTCTTTAAAAGCACAGTTATTGGTGTTATACAAATAGGAAACAGTATTTTCCCATTTTATTAGTGCACGGGAAGTCGTAGATTTTTTCCCATAACACTTTCCGAATTTAATTTTCATTTAGATTTTTATTGAGTTATTTACACAAGGAATATTCACAATAGCCCGGGAACGGGGCCCTGCAATGGTAACAGGAATATTGGTTTGATTTAACTTTTGCCTGTTAACTGTAACGATAACGGGAAGCTATTGCCAGGCAAATTATAGAGCGCCCTAAATTTGACAAATTATTTACGAGTATTTACCTTGTGCGCGTTGTACGATTTAATAAAATGAAACTTAAATGTTGTAAACATTTGTATTTGAAAATGTGAGTGTAGCCCAAAAAAAATTGCCCAAGGTGTTTAAAAAAAATCGTCCTAATCCGTATTATTGACATAATTTGGGATTAAACGAGTGGTCATACTATACACTTTCGTTAATCTTGAGTAAATGTGTGAAAATGGGTCAAAATCCATTTTGTGAAAATGTACCCAAGGCATGGCAAAATTTCTTAATGTCCTAATTCCCTAACATTGGAATAATTTTGGGGCAAAACAAGTGGTCACACGATACACTTTCGTTATTTTTGAGTAAATTTGTAAAAAAAAGGGTCAAAGTCCATTGCGTAAAATGTACCCAAGGTGTTTAAAACTTATTTTCGTCCTAATTCGTATTATTGGCATAATTTGGGACAAAACGAGTGGTCACACTATACACTTTTCAAATGTGTGAAAATGGGGCAAAGTCCATTGTGTGAAAATGTTTCCCAAGGCATTGCAAAATGTTCTTTTCGTCCTAATTCGTAATATAGGAATAATTTGGGACAAATAAGTGGTCACACCCATACACTTAGTTAATATTGAGTAAATTTATGAAAAGTGGTCAGGGCGCATAATCTGATCAGATTTACATATGGTGAAATTTTAATTTTTTTAATTAAACTTAAGATCTTAATCTACAATAAATGTTAATTTGGCGTCCTTAATATTATATTTGAATACAGATTTATTTATTTTAGTGTTATCAACCCCTTTTAGTACACCCCATTTTTCTCCTATAAGCAAGCAACTTTTTTGAGGGCACCTCGAGCCATTTTTTAGAGAACATTCTTCTGAGTATTTTAGGAAAATCACGGCCCTATCACAAAACCCACGTCTGGTAGGCCAATCCTCCCAGCACAGTGCGAAAATTTTTAATAAAAGTCAAGGGTGTAAAATCTGCTTAGATATACATATATGGTAATATGTATTTTTTTTATAAATTTTGGACTTTTATCTACAATTTTTTATTAATTTTGTAATATTAGGATTAAATTTAGTTTGATATTTGAATTTTCGAATTTTTTAAAAATGCCATTATTTCAACCCCTTCCCCCCTTACCGGACGGAATTTGTCATGGCACCTCGAGGCAATTTTCCTTAGAATATTGTTCTGAGTATACAGCCAAAATTCAGACCTCTACACAAAACCCCTAATTGTTAGCCTTATCCGCCTAGCTATTGGGACAAACACTCCTCACTTGATATTACTTGGAACATTTTATTGGATGAGCGTAGCGAGCGAAGCGAAGATTCCATTTCACTACACTGGAGAAAAAATCCGGAATGTTTTTTTTTTTCTTTTTTTTCCCTTTTTTTCCTTTTTTTCCTTTTGTATTTGTGTGTGTGTTAACACGATTCCGGCTAAACCAATACTCCAATTGCGATGACATTTTCTGGAGACCTTTGAAATCTCTGAACTTAGAACTGCCACGTGTGAAAAATCGTCGAAAAATTATTTGTTATGAAAATTGCAATTTTACGATTTTTTCGATTTTCTTGTTATTTTCTGTTTGTATTTTTGTGTGTTTGTTAACACGATTCCAGCTAAACCAAAACTCCAATTTCGATGAAATTTTCTGGATGCATTTAAAATCTCTGGATTAAACTGCCACATTTTTAGCGCAATACGAAAGATTATTTCTCATGAAAACGGCAATTTTAAGATTTTTTTTCGTTTTTCAAATTTTTTCTGTTTGTTTTTTTGTGTGTTTGTTAACACGATTCCGGCTAAACCGATACTTCAATTGCGATGAAATTTTCTGGAGGCCTTTGATATTTCTGAACTTAGAACTGCCACGTTTTTGAGCGCAATCGAAAAATTATTTCTCCTTAAAATTGCAATTTTACGATATTTTTGGATTTAAAAAAAAATTCTTTGACTCATTTCACCTACATTCTTTATCCGATTGTAATGATTTTTTCACACCTTAATTTTATGAATTATATATTATATTCGTGTGAAATTTGAACGTAATCGAAAAATTATTTCTTATAAAATCCCAATTTTACAATTTATTTTTATTTTTAAAACATTCTTCGGCTTTTCACACCCACATGCTTTATCCGATTGTAATGATTTTTTCACAGAACCTTAATTTCATTTAGTAATAGGTTGTTGTGAAATTTAAGCGCGAACAAAAAATAATTTTCTCACGAAAATCGCAATTTTACGCTTTAATCGTTTAAAAAACAATTTGTTTGACTTATAACACCTACATGCTTTATCCGATGTTGCACAGGAGTAGCTATAATATCGGTGCGATGCAGTGTCCCAGCATTTCAGTTAGAACTCGGCTCACAACTGTCATATCGGCATTATTTTTTTTTTTTACTCTATTCACGATAAAATTTACTAGGACTTATGTTTTGTCGATTTTCGAAATTGTATATAATATGGTCTTTTAAAAAATTGCGAACTTGGTCAATATTTTGAAAATTTACCTTCATCTTAAGAGCTTTATAAAAAAATTACAAAATTTTTTATGGAAAAAGTACAAAACATAAGTTCTTATTTCAACAATTATCTACAAATTAAAAAAAAAATTATTAAAATCGTATATGTAGTTACCTCTAAACTACTGAACTACGAATGCATGTTTTGCAGCTATTTTAGGCCTTTTCAGCCCCAGCAAGTGGCGCACTCTGGCGATACGACTTTTTGAGTGACAGGGGGGTTATTTATGTTCGAAAAAACGATTTCATTGGCCACGAATGAAATTGTTTAACTAATGCAGAACACCACACAATGCATAGGCCTATAATGCGTATTTTTTTATAGAACACGGTAACAGTATAAGACATATTGAGTAACGTGTGCAAGGTTTTGCTTCAATCAACAGGTTAATATTAATTTTGTTAAGATGAGCCCAATGAGAACACGTACATAGCAAAATCATAATTGGTCATATATATCTTCGATGAAAAGCAATGCTAAAATATGGTAGTATGATTTACAATGGCCATCTGTTCATAATTAGATCACGCCGCACACATGATGGGAAAATATAGTTACTTTAAAGAATGTATCGCAATCTTTGTGAATATGGTACTAAACAAATTATAACTATTCAAATATTCGAATTGAAAATGCCTCGTTTTGGCTCGAACCCGGATCATTTGGTTCTATAGGAGCGTTTCTTTATTAGTCTGTTGGATGAGCCACGTCACAAAAAAACTCGTTTTATTGTGCGCAGAGCGCAAAGCAATCTAAAAATGTAAATATTGTTCCGTGGTGTTATACTATGTAATGTTTATTTGTAACAAGTCATTTTTAATCGATTTAAAGTTCCTGAGTTTTAGCATTTGATAACGGTAACATAATATAGAAATTGTATCAACTGAGGATAGAACCCCAGTCTTCCGCTGTCTGAGCTGATGCTCCAACCAACTGAGATTTGGATATGGCGTTATTAATTCGGTCTACTAGGTACTTCTATTTTATTATTGGTGCGTGATAGCGTTGATATAATCAATAATCATAGACAAACAGTGAAAACAAAACGGGACTGTGTGCATACCCAGAAATAATCAAATCTATAATAAAGGACTACATCCAGACTATAAATTAAAATCCGTACACTGTACAAGCAGTATTCGCATTGGCTTATTCACTGTCCGCATTATTTGAGTCGTTCTAGATTTAGAAAAGTAATGATCGCTGCATCACAGATCACAGATAAATCACAGATAAACGCATTGAATCTAATAGTCCCTCCTCCCCACGACTCGAGCCCAAATCTCGCCGATGAGACAGTCTCAAGGCCGTGCATCGCGCGTTTTTAATCACTCCCGACGTGTGTGAATGACAAATCATTGCTTATATTTTTACATATTTTCCAATCACTCACTAATTATTAAGTGTTTATAATGTTAGTTGTGTCATGCAATTATACATAACAAATTCTGTAACAACAACCATATTAAGAACAACAAACTCTGTCCGTTCTGTAGTTTTGCACACATCATTTGAATACATATTATATATTTTAGCCTAGATTATACAAGAAACAGACAAAGACACCTAAATTGTTTGGAGCATATGAAAACTTTAAAATACACTTTGTTTACTGCTCTCTTTAACTCATTGAAATGGTGTTCCACTGCACTACGTCATGCAGTGGCGGGTTGTGCATAGCAGGGCGTTGATTATGAACTATACAGAATTTCATTGTTCGAGCCCTCATCACGTTATGTATATGAGAGCAAACTTTAGGCTTTTACCACATTGACCGTGTGAGTGGCCGCATATGGGTGTTTTTATCTTTTTGAAATCAAGTTACACATTATTGTCATTCTTCAAAAGTAGTCCATTCAGATAATATGAGATGCAAATCTCCAAACAAAAATACACATTAAAAAAACAGTTCCGAAACAGAAAATATTTCTCGCCAATTTGAGTAAATAACGTATTTTACTTGGAATCGTACTATACGCACGGATATCTAGAATAAGTATTCCGCATCCGGGAGGACGGTGCAGCACTGTAGACAAGGTGTAGTAGTAGTTGATTGCGACAATCATGCTTGGTTGACCAATAATGCAGTGTTTATTTTTACATAGCAATTAATAGTTAACATGAGAACATGTATAATTTTTGGTAAAATGTTAATTTATTGTATGCATTCACTAAACAGATTTTGAATCTTGAAAGTTGATAATTGATATATTTCAAGGGAATGAACGTGTATAGGCTATCACAAAGCGTACACACTTGTACTCCTATCTACAAAAACAATACAATCTAGAGGCATTGTGATCTCAAAGAAGGGCCAAGCTTCTGATTATTCTACTTGTGCTCAATATAAAAACATAACTTCACTTTGTCCCGTTACTTCATCGTTGCACAAGCTAGTCAAAATGTTCATTGCAACAATTGTTTTAGTTGCGTGCAAATTCATAATGCCGAGCTATATGCAACGATGCGGTCACGGGGCAAAGTGAATTTATGTATTTATAGTGTGGAAGTGAGATTTACAGATTATAATGAATGACGAAGAAGCGATTAAAATAAAGCAACACCCTCCTAACATTTAGTTTTCATAACGCATAAAATGGAGCTTCATAAACAAACTATATTTTATAGCATTATATGTTTACACACATTGTAGAAGATTGTTTTTTAGTTTCTATAGTTACATTTTTTAAAAAAACTTGATCAACTTTTTGTTTCAAATTGCATCTATCACTATAACATTAACGTGCACGTTAAATTTGAACGTTGTAGACCATACCCGTCTGGTCAGAATCCCTGGTTAATTGAAAGTGACGAATAGGGTCTATTATAGTTGGAATGAGCGTAGCGAGCGGAAGCGAAGACTTCATTTCACTGACCCCCCCCCCCAAAAAAAAAAATTAGCTCGGGTGTTTTTTTTTGTTTTTTTTTCTGTCTGTTTGTTCGCTCTCTACCGGGCAAACGGCATATGCGATCTTGATGAAAAATTCTAGGGGACCTTCTTTTTCTCTGAACTTAGAGGTGTATTGTTTTTGGGTACAATCGAAGAAATATTTCTCATGAATATCGTACTTTTACGATTTTTTTTCGATTTTTAGTGCGATATTTTCGTGACATTTGGGTCGATATTGACCAAACGGGTGGGGCTACAACGTTCATATTTCACATGTACATTAAGATTATGGTGATGTTGTACCTTTTGAAGAAAAAAAATGAAAAAATTAGCTAGAATCCATAGAAATAAAGGGTTTTAATATTAGTTTTTTCAATTTTTAGTGCGATATTTTCGTCACATTTGGGCCGATTCTGACCAAACGGGTGGGGCTACAACGTTCAGATTTCACATTGACATTAAGGTTATGGTGATGTAGTACCTTTTGAAAAAAAAAGTTGAAAAAATTAGTCAGAATCCACAGAAATAAAGGTTTTAATATGAGTTTTTTTGAAGTTTATAAAACCAATTAACAAGTAACAATAGAAACTTGACAACAATCACCTACAATGCATTCAAAAAGCACTTGCAAAGGAAAAGTGCGAACAAACACACAAAACGCAAACAAAAAACTTACAAAAAAACGCTCATCCATCAACGCGGCGGGACTTTAGCGTTTTCCTAGTTACTAGTAATATCAGTTCCGAATGTTAGCACACCACTGCTTGGCTGCGGCGCCCTAACGGGCACCTATCATTATTGTATGTGAACAAACAACGGTCAATCGGTCATTACAAGTTTTCTGCATACTGACCCCCACCAATTTTCATATGTATAACTTTGCATTGTTTAGTTTGTTTACGTCCCGAACAACCAGTGGGGTGGCTGTTCTTAGTTTCGATTCATTTGATTCATTGTTGTGGTCGTCGATCGAGTGTTGCTATTATAGTAGCCTAAACATTCTCGCAAATGACGTCTTTTTATTTCCCTGTGTCCATATCTACTGTTTGTGTCGACTGTCGGGACATGTGTTTTATTTATTACCATTGCTATGACTCAGCGGTTAACGTCGCGTTGCATGCGCAGTGCAGACGCGAGAGATACATCAAAGACATCGCGAATGGATCACCAATTGCGCGGTGTAGGGCAGGGGGGGTACCCACTCCATGACCTGCTCAATGGAAGTGCGTAACGTGTCAAGCAAAGCGGAGAAGAAAGTTTGGCTGTTATTTTTTTCTGTGTTTGTTTGTTTGATTGTTTGCTTTTTACCAGTCTTACTCCGATCGTGATGAATCGTGGTGAATCCCGAGCGGGGACAATTTTACGATTGTAAATGTATCTATATTATGTGGAAGTTATTAGGGTTCGGGCATATGTACGAGTTCATAGAATATAGATTATTTTATATTATAGATAGTATTTCACCTATGTTTATCATTACCAATGTGCAAGAATTCAATAAAAAACTTATCCAACGATAGCCACACCTAATTGCAAAGAATTAGCCTTAAAATTAATTACGGGACATAGTCCCGAGCAATTTTTTGAAAATGCGTATTTTTGAAGTGGTTTTTATGTGTCTACAAAATGAATAGATTAATTAATTTTTGGCTTAAACCTAGATGATTTGAAGAATATAATATTTAAGCCCCCCTGGATATGCCACTGGACTTAATTAATCAGGAAGTGGATTTGCTTATTTATCCAATGAATGATTGCCAAAATTAAATGAATAAATAATATATAAAATGGTACTTCCGTAACTAACGCAATAAACATCCACAATTGAATGATAAAATGAATACTTACAAAGCAATTTATACATACACCACTTTGTTCATATACAGTTACCAGCTATCTCTTGAGGTCTTTCATCAACGTATTTTACATTATATGCCGGTACGGCGTACTGGTACCGGGTACTTTTTTACGGACGTGGGTTTGAATCCACTACGTTTTTAGTCAGGAAATTTTATAAATCTTTCTTCATTCACAGCAAACAATAATGCCATTTTGATATTTCCTGATAATGTACATGATAATATAATATATAAGTTTGAACAAAATACGGTTTGATGTAATTAACTCAGCACCCTACTCTCCTAGAACAAACATCATCTTGTTCTAACTCGTTCGACGAGTGAGCCCGATGAGTCGAGTAGCAGTGTGAACGATCTGGCGCTAAGCTGGCTGACTGAGACCAAATTGCTGAGACGCGTGCTTTCAGAATCAGAGCTTCTGCAGTACATAGTGTAGTCACAGCCTCACGAGGCAACTGCGACCGTGTATTGGACGGCTCATTTTCGAATATTTTGAGTGACACTTGTTAAGTCCCACCTCCAGGGCCTCTCTTTAGCTTCTCCTTCCACCAACGTAGGCCACTATACCGAGGTCCTGTCCCACCTTAATTTTTTGAATTAATATATTTGTGTGAAATTTGAGCGCAATCGAAAATAAATTTTTCATAGAATTGCAATTTTACGCTTTTTCGTTTAAAAATCATACGCTCATCCAACAAAAAATGTCTTAAGGGTGTGTGTCTACGCAAAGAAGTGACTTGGATTTGTGCACTTCTCATTTTTATAGGCCATTAGACGCCTATTGTGTATGTGATTGAAATATGTCAATCTCTATATAATTTTAATATCTATTAGCTAGTCACAATGATAGTTTTCTATCTTAAATAGTTTTGTTTGTAAATTTGATAGAAATCATCAATGTGTATTGTGAAAACACATGGATTTACGACTGTCGTCCCGTCGTTTTAATCCAATTGGACGGATTTTTTTCCACAGTTGTATTGAACTTATATGTTGGTTACGGCCAAGTTTCAGCGACTAATTAGTTGAAATGATAAGGCAAAAAAAATAAAAACCAAAATATGCCGTTTTTGCGGCTTGACTCTAGGGGCTGGCCCCGCTCTCGGTCTTACGGATTAGCTAGCAACTACGTAGTCACTGTCGCTGGGTGAGGGACGGTCACGTGATCCGGTAGGAATGCGGCTAGTCCACTCTCGTTGGCTTGGAGACAAGGGCGGCTGAAAAAGAAAGGGTTACGAACAATACAGTTCCCCCATCCCCAAAAAGTCCCCAGCGACAACAAGCAGCAATCCTTTCCATTCGTTATTCTGCGGACAAAAAACTGAAAACACCTAGAGTTCGAAGACTTGGTGATTGTTTGTTCCTCTTCATCAATTATTATGTCGTGATGGAGCCACCGGGATTTCGTCTCTTTTTATAAAGTAAAAAAAATTTCGTAATAATGATGGTCTGGATGGTGAGGGTGAGGATGATTGGTAATTAGCACATACAAACCACATAAAGTATCTGCTAATATTGTATTATTCAATCAAAACAAAATGTACTCCTACAGTCCCCTACACTGAGAGTTAAGTGTTATCCGTACGTGTTGCTGACACACAAAATGGTTGTAGCCATGTAAACTAATCATATAATCAAGGGAGAATATAATATATTTATCTTTGTATAGTAAATTGGAACGGAAAAAAATAACAAAGTATAATAAACTTATCAAACTATACCAATACATGATAATTGGATAATAAGCAAATATGTGATGAGGTGTCACAAACGTTCACAAAATAACGCAGATAGTGTATAGGCCCTAATAGGATATCCGTATTCTAAACAAAACAAAACGTCACTCAAATTTTTTCTTTTCTTTCCCCTCGCCTCGACCAATCCTATGTCACAAAACACACCTTCTATAACCCCTTCCGTTCAGGCGGTAGATACTCTTTGGACGGGACCTCTTTAGGATAACCTCGATTAGCCCCTTTGTTTTGGTGTAGTCATCATTCAAAATCATTGTGCCCTCAACCTCATCCCTAACCCTCCAAAAAGGAAGTAAAACTATAGGGTAAATTGCTTAGAAAACCAAAACCTCTTGTATGCTGTCCCAGGTAAGCGTGTTCTGACAGCGTGCATTCCCTGGGAGTACAAACAAAATATTCTACATCGTCAGAGACATCTTTATCCTGTGATTAAATAATGAGATGGACGCTTCATTCTAGTCAACAACCCAATGGGCACACAACAATTTTAACAATTCTAATTAGAAAATGATGGATGAGCGTGAGCGAGCGTAGCCGAGCGAAGCGAATTCCATTCACTACACTGGAGAAAAAAATCCGGAAATGTTTTTTTTTTGTTTTTCTTTCTTTTTTTTTTTGTATTTTTGTCTGTTTGTTCCAGACGATTCCGGCTAAACCGAAATCCGAATGCGAGGAAATTTATGGAGGCCTTCGAAATCTCTGAATTAGGAACTGCCACGTTTTTTGAGCGCAATCGAAAAATTTTTCTCATGAAAATCGCAATTTTACGATTTTTTTTCAATATTTTTTAAAAAATTTCTTCGATTATACACACCTACATGCTTTATCCGAATTTTAATGATTTTGCACAGAACTTATTTTATTGAATTTAGATATTCTTTGGAAATTGGAGGCAATTGAAAAAATATTATCATAAAAATCGAAAATTTTACAGTTTGTTCTTTTTCTTTAAACAAACTCTTTACTTATACACCTACTGCTTTATCCGATCGTAATAATTTTTTCGGCCAGAAACCTTTATTTAGTGAATTAAATTATTAGTGTAAAAATTTGAGCGCAATCGAGAAAGTATTTCTTATGAAAATCGCAATTTTCGAGGTTTTTAAACAATTACGATTAATAAAAAAAATTAAAAAAAATTAAGTTATTTTGCATTTAATCTAATTTAATTAAAAAAATTTCAACTAAGTAATGATTTTGCCCACCAGAACACAGAAAATTCGCATAACACATGGGCGCTCAATGCACCAATACGTAATCCACAACGCGGCGGGATTAAGCGTTTTCCTGTATAATTTTATTGATGGTATTTTGAAGCAGTATCGGGAATCGAAACCGTACTACCGGACCCACAGGCCCTAATATTTGTATAAAAACCCGAACGTCAGAATGAAGACAGAACAAAACATACCTCGAAAAGTAAACATTTGGCTCTGTGAGTTGGGCAATCTGAAAAGAATTGCTTATATGCGGCGCGATGTTTTTTGTTCCTGCAATTCGTCGTCCGCGCTATTTTCCGCGGTGGGCTATAGGAGTATAGGATTGAATACGCACTGAATACAAAACTCGTCATTAGGGGGTATTTTAGGCCCTAGGCGCACTAGTGCGTGCGCCTAGAAACCACTCCAGCTAGCCCCACAGCCCCCCCCCACCCCCTACTTCGAGCTAAGTGCCGCCCTAAATTTCCCGTGAACTCAAAAATATAAGCATCTTTATGGACACCTTCAAAAATAATCCAAGAAACTTGTTGCCAAGACTTTTCGATAAATTATTTCATATGAACATCTCAGACATTGAAAAATTATTCATAATTTCTTGTCTCTACCACCTACATGGCTACTCGGTACTCCGATTGTAATAAATTGAAGGAGAATTGAACTATCTCTAACCTAAGACCTGGGTATTTGACCAATGTTAAGTAAATATCAACGTAATATCTCTCTTGAAACATCATTGTAAAGAGTTGTTAAAATAACTCGTTGAAATCTGCTATTTATTCACAGCCAGGTGGTATGGTCCATAAATATGAGTTAGTTATTGTGGTTTACCTGTCAAGTAACGGGACAGGCTAGGGTTGGGCTAGTATACGGTTATGGACAGCCCATACCCTCTTTATATTAGATAACTCAATTTTGTATAGTTACTACATAAAAAATTCCATGATTAACAATGGGGGAAAAGAAGCCAATGTTTGTATCATCATCAATCATCTCGGCTCAAACGCACCAAATAACGTGCTTATCCAACAACGTGGCTGAAAAAAAACATTTTTGTAGTAGCTTTATTTATTTATTTTAATTTATTTATTTATTTAACGTACATCCTATTTCAGTTAGAAAAAACTGATTACACAGGAGGACAACTAAATAAAATTCTAATTACATAGATGCAGACACAACAATTAACTACTCATTTAAGTAAATATTGGAAATAGTAATATTACAACAATGCATTAAATACTCACAAATTTGATAACAAATAAAAGGATATTAAATGCAATTTATAAATGAAATCGAATATATAAAAAAGGGGGGGGTTGGGGAATTAAAAGAAAAGAAAAAAAAAAAACAAAAAAAAAATAAAAAAAAAAAGAAAAAAGGAAAGGAAAAAAAAGAAAAAAAAAAAAAAAGAAAAGAAAGAAAGAAAAAAGAAAAAAAAAAACATTAAAAAAGAAAAACGAAACAAGAAAAAACTGATTTATTAGGACGAATCCCAATCAAACGAATATGAGGTTTGCCAAAAAATCAGGAAACAGAAAATCAGGGAGGAAACAATCTTTCGCGGAAAGAAAACAACTCCGACGCGAATGTCATTCGTGTGTTCAACCATCATTCTTGTGTTCAAATCTTGATAACAATTAGTTACAAAAGATCTTGACTTTAATTATATAAATTATATCAGAGATAGAATTATTAAAATTTTTCAAGTCAAAAAAACTGATCACAGCAAATGATACAGACCACCAAACTTCAAGTTGCAAGTTCCACCAGTGGGCGGCAACCAGAAAAATCTAGGCAGAAAAATATCAATTGAAAATAAATTGAATACATCAAAATCAACAGCAATAATAAACAACAAAATGAGAACAGCAAAAATCATAAATAAGAACATATGAATATAAATTCAACATACATAAAAAAAACACAGGTGACAATGCCCACAAAATAAATAGTAAATAAAAAATCAATTTTTCTTTGTTCTCGATTCATTAATCATTGCTTCAATTTTACTTTAAATGTACTATTCCTAGCTCAGTAACTGGCTTCTAATATCATAAGAAATTGAATTCCAAAAGGATTATACTCTGTACAAGAATGACTTTCTTAATGATCAGAATTTAATTTGGGAACTTTCAAAGAGTCATTAGAATGAGAATTTCTATCACGATCAACAAATTGAAAAATATTGGGTTAAAATAACTGAATACTTACTTTCAATACTTGATGTATTACCAGTACGCCTATATTTCATCTTTCTCAATCGTGAAGCAATCAGATGTAAATCCTTGGCTCATGGAATGAATCAAACAGATGGTCAATTCTCTCTGAAGTACAACATATTCGGTAGAAGGTCTTACTGCCCAAACCACTAAACAATAATCAAGAATAGACGTGAATATAAGAATCTACAAGTAACTGTAACATTCTCTCTGTTAAAAACCTCTTCATTCTACTTATAATTCTTATTGCTGATGAATACTTTTATACAACATATTCATAATGTTTCTTAAAATTTAAAATTACAATCTAAGAAAACTCCAAGATATTTAAATTCATATACTCTAGAAATTAGTTTACCATTACAATTCAACGTCAAATGAATTCATCATTAGCCTTATGAAAAATCATAAAATTTGTTTTACTATAGTTAATATCAAGTTCCTGAGTTTTAAACCAAGCATCCATCCTCTTTAAAACTCTGAAGGACGTCTACGATCTCTTCAAACAATCCACACTTCTAAATAAAGACCAAGTCATCAGGGCATAATAAAATATGATTGATTCTCCCATTATAGTAGATATATCATCTAGTAAAGAATAAAATAAAAAGGGGGTCCTAATATTGATCCTTGGGTACTCCAACAAAAATATTGAATAACTTTGGAAAACTATATTTTGCAAGATGATAAACATTTTTTCTTTTTAAAAAAAGTAATCCGCTAATATTGATAAAAAAATAAGGAACTAAGGTTATACCTGCGTTTTAGTTTATTAAAAGAGGTAAAAAAGGTACTGAATCAAATGCTTTCTAGATCAACAAAAACAGCTCCAAACCTTACCATTCCGCTTTGTCAATCTATAGATAAAATCTGTAAATGCTATGAAGGGCACTTTGCGTTGACTACCTTCTAAAACCATGTGGTTTCACGTAAACTTCAGATGCATCCACTTCATGTAATAACCTCATGTGCAAAATATTTTCAAATAATTTTCCTACAATTGGAAGAGTTGATATTAGGTCGTATAAGAATTCCTATCGACTCTTTTTGACCTTTACCCTTATAAATAGGTGTTGACCCGGCCAATTTCAGCTGTGTGGGAAATCACCTACAAGAAAGAAGAAATGGGAAATTAGATACGCTAATAATCCGACTATTGATGGCGCATTTTCTGAATACTATGCATAGAATCTCTTGAGTGTTGTCGAGCTTTAATTTTAAGGCGTTTAATTGCTGAAATGACTTCTTTATTAGTTACCTTTACATGCGGGAGATCATCTGCCTTTCTTGTTCTATTTAAATCTGTTAACAATACCAATTTCACTGGAAAAATCTACATCGTTCACAACAAAAATTTTCTGTAACAAACGCAAAATGCAGATTAGAGGTAGGATACCCCATTCTCTGTCAATGAGGCTATGTACACTCATGTTTCACGTTGTTACCTGGTCACGTATTTATTAAACGGACCATAAAAGATTTTGAAGAAATATCATTATCAAAAGAAGACTTAAATGCTAACGCTTAGACAACGAATCTGTATTATTTTACCTTATTCTAACTTCTTGTATTCCTCCCACGTTGAGGCCCCTCTAAAAAAAATTCTGAATTCTTTGCGCAGTGGTCTTTTTCCTATGCATGATTTCCTAATATCTGCTGGTAAACCATGGGGCTGGTTTTCCTTTAACTTTAATTTCAAGGGGGGTGCTTGCTCATTTAGAGTTTCCCACGGTTACTTTAACAAACATTTCTAATTTATCATCGGAACTTACGCATTACCAATTTGTCAATGGGACACTTTGAATATATCTCACTTACCTGCTTTACAATCAACAATTCTTATTAATTTTAGTATTTACAAATTAGGAAGAAACTTTTGCTTGTTAATCTTACGAACACAATAAATTAATTCAGATCACTTAATCCTACATTATAAGACCTGACTGAATAATATTTCATGTGATTTAACAAACCATGATCAATTAAAGTAGCTGACCTAGTATTAGACCCTAGTAACAGATTTATCAATTGCACCAATCCATGTGATCTAGTGAGAATTTTGAAATGATTTAATGGTAATGTCTTCTTACTCAAATCAATGTGAAAATCACCTAGAAAAAATAATTCATTAGCTTCCAACTTAAATTATTTACTAAACTCTCCCCCCCCCCAAAACATCTGAAAATTATTCTAACTTTACGTGTGGAGCTTTATAAACGCTGTAATAAAAATCATGGTTTACATTTGAGAAGCCAGAATTTAACGATTGCAACTACTAACATCCATCCTCCGGAAATTTAATTTAACGCAACTACACTTGACATGAACTTCTCAGTAATATTAAATAATAACCCTCCCCTACCTTCATGATCAAATCTAAGCATTTTAATAATTGTCAACAGTAATAACCATCTGGAAGCAGATTCATCTAAATATGTTTCACCAGCAAGCAAAAGATATCAAAATGTACGTGTCAAGAATAACCATCCAAACTGATCTATATCTACACTTATCCAACTACGTATATTAGATGTGCCAAGTTCATTTCCTTTTTGCAATTACTGGTAAACCTAGCAACATCATCCTTACTTTGAGACTTTTTCGTCGACATCATGATTAAAAAGACGTGTACACTTAGAGGGGGAAAATAAACAATCATTACAGTTTTTTTTTTTTAAAAAAACCATCTAGGCGAAAACTCTTCTTGTTCTAAACTTCAGTTCCATAGAAATCTAGAACACCACATTGAAAGACACTTTGTGGTATCAATTGACTATTACACTTATTGCATTCCCCCCGTCAAGCAATGAAATCGAATGTCTCATTGCTCATATTTCTACACATTCCGATGAAAAAAAAGCTTACATACGGTAACACTTTAGGCTTTTTTTTTATATTTCTTCTGGCAACTACACACGGTATACAATACTTAACCATTCTGAATGAAAATGAATCACTATTTAAACTTCGAAAAGGTTCTTATATACTTCAATTAAACATTATTCTGCTGTCAAAGAAAAGTGTAAACAAATATTATTGACACTTTTGGATATAAAACAAACTAACCAACTTGTAAAGTAGCTTATGAGGTTCCCATCAGTAAATTTAAAAGACTTAAATCCCACAACTCTGTAAAATAATGAACGGAGTTTACCGTCAACTACTAAGTATTATACTATAAAGGACTATACTACCTTGGATCTTAGAGTACAAGTAAGGTGTAAAAATGATTTTAAATTAATATGAACTATTACTTCTGTCAGATCAGAATAAAACTTCAATTGTCTAGCTATTTTTTCAGCTTTACCCACACAATTGAGTAAAACAACTAATTATGCTGTAAAAATGAAAACTAAAATACTCCCTCCTGTCCTGTAGTATAAATTTAGAAGATCAAGATGCAGTCAAATTGATATGGGTTTCTTGTATTCAGTGTAAAGATAGTAAAATATCAGGAGATTGTCTAAAGCTGACAGATTGGAGAAACTAAGACAAACGCATTCGTCAAAGCAAAACGCATTGTCGGTCTTGTTCGGTTGTGTGAAGTCGAGTTGTTGATTTTTACGGTTTTACCATTACCATCGTATTAAATATAAATTTGGTAGTCAAAATATTTTTTAAAGTTTTGTCTCATTTATCGCCACTCTCATATAAAATATTCATATTATGATTGTGAATAGCATGGGCCCGGAAAATTTTCAGCTTCTATGGTACCACCAAATAAGTAAAGGCGCGCAATCGGTTAATTACGCACAATTAGAAATAAGCAAAGAGGGTGGTTGGTGACAACACCCCTTCCCTCAAACCAATAAACAATGTACAATCGAAGTGGGGGAGCGTAATGAGAGTCAATAGCCCGGCGCGGTGCCAGATGCAGAGCTACATTCAAAGCGACAGAGGATCGATTTTGATTTGATTGGATTCTTGCTTTAAGTCTCATATTATGCAACTGGCTTAATCGAGACGAAGGGAAGGGACGTAAGGGATTGACGCGAGGGGGGGGATAGGGGCGTGGACAGGCCCTGGGCTGCTTAGAACCAGCCACAAGCATATGGGGAGGCAGAGGTTCCCCCACGGTCGTGGGTCGCTCGTCCTGTGTCATCAAACTAGAGTCACGTAAAAGCTTATTATTGCAACATAAGCTTCATCCCCAAAGTCTTTTTTTTTACAACAATGAGGATTCGCACCGCGGCACCGCAGTCTTTCATGACTTGCAACTCAAACTCAATGCAACTGAAACTTATTTACAATATATTATTGTATGCCTTTTTAGTTTATATTCATTGGATAAAAGTACAATAGAATTTGCAGGAACATCCTGGATACGAACGAGGGATGCAGGATCATGGGGTAACAAGTAGCAAATAATGAATTACGAATTTTGTAATTCAGATAGTATAGTATATAAACACATTATTGAAACTTAAAGCTACAATTCGCCACACAAAAAACTAAAACAACCCCCCCCCTGTTGAAAAATGCAAGGATAGACAATCTGTTGTGTGTAGTACTGTAGCCAATTTTGACTCGACTTATCATTTAAAGTGAATAAGATTGAATAATATAGTTATTGGCGCAATACATTCAATTTTACAGACCGCAAATGCTCCAGAGTCCAGTGTAACTTCGGAAAGGAATTGTCTTGAAAAGGCTGAGTTGCCATAGCGAATAGAACTAGAGAGATTTAGGACCCTCACTGAGGTTTGCAATTTACATCCAAGATGAAAAAATGGACAATAATATATGGCAACTCTTCATACGGTGATGTTAAATCGCGTAATTTTCAACATTTGGGGGATTATATCATAGTGTATTTTATTTATAAAGGTCATAACTAGGCCAAAATGTTTTTTGAAGTCGAAACTCTGTACTCAATTTAGAGGGATTGAAGAACAATAAAATAACTATTTGATATGATTAATTCGAATATTTCCATCAAAATACGTAAACACTTCGCAAAAAAATGAAATGCCTTAAGAAAAAATTCAAATAAGACAAGAATTGTAAAATTGAGAGAAAAATTATCAACCCGTTTAGTTTTCGGAGATCGGTATTTTTATCTTTGCACAATGGGAACACAGAGGTTATACCTGAGGATTATAGAAAGGTTGGTCGGTGGTCGGAGCGATCAAGTTGTATTGTGTTTGTGTGCTCCAGTGACGGGGAGTGGTTAGGGGCGGGTGGGGAACTTTCAGACTGATTCTTCAAGACAAACAATAGAATCAGAGGTATTCGAATCACCCGCCTACAACATGCAATGGAGTGCGCATGCGCAAAACAACGCTATCTTTCACAGAAGTCGTGATCTATATTTAGTCTTATTTAGAACCTAGATGCAGGCTCAGAAAAATGTCACTGGTGCGCAGCGCTCGGGTGCAGAAAGTTGGTACTACATGTCTGGATTTTCCCACCTTACATCGATCATATATATTTCTGCTTTCCATTTTTCACCAAGAGATTAAATAGTAATTTAGTACAAAATCTGAAACAGATTATTGAAAACACTTCTGGTTTGTTTTGTGATAGGGACATGGGTTTTAGGCACATTTTTGCATTACGTAAATAGTGAATTAAAGGTCGGCCTTACAAGAATAGAAGTGAAAAAATTCATGGACCTAACTGAAAACTAATAGGAAAACGCTAAAGTCCCAGTCGCGTTGTTGAGCGGGAGGCACCGGTACGTGCAACAACGACCAAGTCACGACATTACCATAATGTTACCTCCCAATAAGTCTTGAGTCTTTGACCGATTTGGTGAAAATTTGTAAAACAAGTGAGAATGTTTACTTCATTGGACCCTGCAAATTTTCATACCGATCGGAACATTTTTTTTTTTTTTTTTTTTTTTTTTTTTTTATAACCAACGATCGGATTTTGTTCAAATACTTTACAGCAACCCGCCTAGGTGGTATGTACATGTGTGAAAAATTTCAGGTCGATCAGAGAAACGGTGCGACCTGTATCGAAGCAGTTACAGAAAAAAACAGACATTCGAGCCATAAGAGTGAAGTGGAGACGCTCGCTACGCTCGCTCAATTAGTATTCTGAAAATGTACAACCAAAATTTATGCAAATCAATATCTTGATCTAAAATAATAAAATAATATTAAGGTGGGACAGCACAAGGGCCATTTTATTTGAGAATGACCCGTGTAGCAATCCAAAATGTCCCTCCCAAGTCTCAACTAGAAAAGATGGCATGTACAATACTAGGAAAACGCTCAGTTTGACGCGTTGTTGAGCGAGCACCGGTACGTGCAACACGACCCGAGGACGACATTCCCATAATGTTACATACCAATAAGTTTTTAAGGTCTTGACCGATTTAGCTGAAAATTTGTAAAATAGGAGAGAATGGATAAAATCCACCGCCATCTAGAGGACCTTGACATCATTTCTTTGGGAAAACTATTTTAATAACTCTTGATTACTTCTAGGTGGCAGTACATATAGTGATCAGAATTCTTGTGCGACTTTTCGTTGCCATGGTAACGTTACTTTTGTTAAAATGTAATTTCTATCTACACTACTTATCGGATCAACAACAAAATTAACACATTCGTGACCGGACGGACATTCTTAATGATTTGGCTACCTCAGATTTTGTTGCCGTTTAGTTTTTAAAAAAAACTTTAGATTAACTTTAATGTAACTTTATAACTTTTTGAACGATTTTGCCACAAAACTAATGGCATTCAATCGGGAACGAAAGTTGCTGATGGTCAAAATTTCAACTCGATCCGAGCCTCTGCTCAACCGCTATCATGAGCCAAAAAAGCTGAGCGACTTTCCGTTGCCATGGTAACGGCCCAACGGGACTTTGTTATAATGTAATTTCCATCTACACTACTTATCGTATCAAAATAAAAATAACATATTCGTGATCGGACGGACATTCTAAATGATTTGGCCACCTCAGATTTTGTCGCCGTTTAGTTTGAAAAAAAAATCGATTAACTTTAATGTAATTTTTTAAACTTTTTGAACGATTTTGCCATAAAACTATACAGCAACCCGCCTAGGTGGTATGTACATGTGTGCAAAATTTCAGGTCGATCAGAGAAACGGTGCGACCTGTACCGAAGCAGTAACAGAAAAAAAACAGACATTCGAGCCATAATAGTCAAGTGGAGACGCTCGCTACGCTCGCTCAATTAAATGAAAATATTGTTTATAGATATTGGTTGTGCTAAATTGATTTAGGGAACCGAAATGGGCGTTGTCCGGTTCTCTTCCGTCAGTGTTGAATAGGCGATTAATACAAGCTAAAAATTTCTTAAGCAACAGCGTGTGCACCCGACCACGGACACTGCTGTATCCTAAATATTAATGAAGTGAACTCTACATTTACACTGTTGCCAAACCTTCCAACTGCGAATGAAAAATCACGTAAAAATATTTTATCTGTGGCATAAGCACAAAACTTGGTTTTTCGAATTGGTTCGTCGGGAAACACTCCCGTAGGTGTAATTGATATTATTTACTACAATTCAGAAATTCAAAAAAATCTGCCGCAATCGGGATTCGAACCACGGGTCTCCCGCATTCCAGGCGAGCGTCTTAACCACTAGACCATTAGGACGGGTACATTTTAATGTTTGAATTGTAGTTGCATTATACATCTGAATGGATGGAACTTTGCACACATTTACTTTGCACACATTTACTTTGCACACATTCACTCTCACTTATCATATGGCCTGCTATTTTGGGGAGCTTCCCCCCATGCAACAGAATATTCATTCTCCAAAAGAGAGCTGTTCGTATCATAGCTGGTGTCTCCAGAAGACACTCATGTAGAGAACTTTTCAAGGAACTTGGTATTCTTACTTTAGCATGTACCCTTATCCAATCAGCCGCATTATTCGTTCGCACCAACCGTAACCTTTTCTATCTAAATGCTTCTGTGCACTCCCATAACACTAGAGCCAACCTTAACATACACAGGCCCTCCCACAATCAGCGCCCCTTTGCACAAGGCCCTGAATATTTTAAACTTCCACCCCCTACAATAAGCTCCCTGACCACATCAAACCTCTCCCACCCCGTCTTCCTTAAACATAAGTTGAAATCATATCTTACAGCAAACAGCTTTTTCTCATCAATGACTACCCCTCCATGTTTAAAATTTGCAGTTAATTCATTTATCATTATAATATTTACCCAAAATTTTCTAGAGTTTAACCACAAACAAGCACTGCAATTTAAAAAATTTTCAAATGTTCCCTTAGCCAAAATGATGTAACAAACTTCTATATATAATATATATGTGCTTACACGCTTCCTTGGATTGTGCAGGTACTATATAAGACACATTCTGATGTACATCATTGCTGTTTTCTGTGCCATCAGCAATTCTCATCACAATATCATATCAATTATTGCTTTATATCCAACTATTCTTTATTCTATATGAATTCTTTTATTCTAGTAGGATATACTATTATTTTGCTCTACTCCACTTTAACATAAAAACTAATCAATCAATCATATCATAAAATATATATATATATATATATGTTTTCAATTTTGGAAATAAAAGAAAGGAAATTTTCTCCGACATCCCCCCGTTTGTTTTCTGGTGCCATTAGCAAATTTTTATCCACAAACAAAATCTTGCTAATCAAAACCGAAATTGGGGTTTAAAAATTTATATGAAATTTTAATTATAATACAAATTTTTTGGGGCCCTTCTACTTCTACTTCCATAAAACACTAATCAATCAATCCAAATTTTATCATATATAATTTTAAATTTTACATATATACTATTTCTTAAACACAATCAATATAACATCATTTCTTTTTTCTTTCATAGCATTCTTTTACATATCATATCAATTATTTCTTTATATCCAAAATCTTTTTTTTCTATATGAGTCTTTATCTAGTAGGGCATGCTATTTTTTTTTGCATCTACTCTACTTTTAAAATTAACACTGTGTTTATCATTATTAATCATTAATCAATTAATGAATATCATCATATCATCTATAATTATCATATATATGTATATATATATATATATATTATAAAATTATCAATCATCATACATATCAATATCAATATCCATATCAATTATCAATTATGCTTTATACAATATTTTTTTCTTTAACAAAAAATTGTGTAATTTTTTTCCTTTTTTAATTATGATTGTTTTTATTTAATTATTAATTTTAGAAAATTTAAATTCTTGCCCAAAAAGTTAATACTTTCAAACTGTTCTCTAAGTGGGAAAAAAATATTTTATTAAAATTTTCATTTTAACATTTTCCATTATTTTTCTCCATTTACATCAAAACCCAAACCCAAATTACTATCTAAATTTTCTATACCAACTATCTTATCTTCTAACACTTTATATCATTATTATTATTATCACTTTTTATTAATTATTAATTATAGACATTCATTTCCCGCAAAGGATACTTTTCATGCCTTTTGAATAAAAACATTATTATTTATTACTACTTAACAATTTTTCATCATTTTTCCCCCATCAATTTTCAAAATTTTAAAATTTTTTTCTACTT
>JAMZAV010014248.1:0-14097 GCA_024449915.1 Sweltsa coloradensis
ATTTTATGAATCTTGTATTCGGGGAAAATTGAACGCATCGAAAACTATTTCTCGAAAATCGAATTTACATTTTTTTATTTTTTAAAACATTCTTTGACTATAACCCTACTGCTTTACCATTGTAATGATCATTTCCCGAACCTTAATTTTATAAAATATGTTCGTGTAAATTAGTGCAAATCGAATAAATATTTCTATGAAATTTCATATACGATTTTTTCCTTTCTTAAAATTATGATTAATTAAAAATTAAAATTTAAGTTCATTTTTTTTTTAAATTTTTTAATTTAATTTTAAATAAACTTCAACTTAGTATGATTTTTTGTACAGAACAAACAGAAAATCCGCATAACACATGGCAGTTCAATGCACCAATTACGCTCATCCAACAACGAATTGTGGTATAACGTTTTTTTTAGGGGCCATTTTGTTTTTGAATATGCAATCATTGAAACGCTTACTCTCTACTGATTTTAAAATTTACATAACTCGGGACTCGGTTAACCGTTTTATTTTTTAAAACCCGATTTGTAGATCTGTATGCTTTTTTAAATTTATACAATAAATTTTTAATAACAAAATGATTTCATTGTTAAAAGTGCAGACACGCAAAATAGTGTAAATAATTTCATTTAAATGTTGATTCAACATAGATTCGACACATTTTTTTGGTTGCTAGAAAGATGTTTTTATACTTGATTATGATTTAAAAAATATATTCACGAACTAAACTAATAAAAAGTATAGATTTTTTGGAGTTTTAGAAAAATAAGCGTTGAAGGATGAGCATTTTTCAGTGGATTGAGCGCTATTTAACTATGTTTTTAATCCAACTTCATTTCGTCTTGTTAGCATAGAATTTAATTTGAAAGTAATTTCAACCAACAATGCAAGCAAAGGGGTAAAATAAAATGATATTAACAATGTTTTTTGAAGATATTTTTCAAAATAGTCAATTTTACGGGGTTTTTCATTTTAAAAAAGTGGAAAAAGTGAAAAGTGCGTTTTTTCACGTGATAAATTTTTTTGGGTTGCACATAAATTCTTTGAAAGTCTAATCTTAGAGCTTTTAAAGGTTCTCTGAAATTTCAGCCAATTTGTAGCAGTCGTTTGCCCCGGAAAGCGAAAAACGAACTATAAAGTGTACAAAAAATAGAAAAAATGTCTTAAAATTGATATTTGATGACACATCCCTACTTGTTTTTGGCAATAAATGACCCGTCATGTTGTAATATTTATATATTTTTCTTTAGAGTGGTTTGACTAAGATAGTATTGAATGATTATCTCGCAAAAATGTTCCATTGTTTGGCCAATTGGACCGTTATTCCAAGGATAGAGGCGGTTTTAAAAAGCCTAACAATCGCGCAAATCGTGAAGAAAGCATACAAATTGATAGAAGAAATAGATGGCCCCAAGTTGCGATCCTGTAACTTTCTTATTATTTGGATTAATTTAATTAATTAACTAGGAAAACGCTTAAGTCCCGCCGCGTTGTTGGATGAGCGTAATTGGTGCATTGAGCTGCCATGTGTTACGAGGATTTTCTGTTGTTCTGTAAAAAAATCATTACTTAGTAGGATTTTTTTTTAAATTAAATTAATGAAATGAAAAAAACTTAATTTTTTTAAATTATCGTAATTTAAGAAAAAAATAAAAATTGCAATTTTCATAAGAAATAATTATTCGATTGCGCTCAAATTTTACACGAATATATTAATTCATGAAACTAAGGTTCTGTGAAAAAATTATTACAATAGGATAAAGCATGTAGGTGTTTATAAGTCAAAGAATTGTTTTAAAAAAGGAAAAAACGCTTTGTTTACTGTCCCCCCTGAAAATCAGTTATATAACTGAGTGAGTAGACTCTAAAAACAATTTATTTGTTTTTATTAATTGAATTATAATAAAACATTTTCCCATCATTGTATTGTTGCTAGGAAACAGCAAGGAAACTTAGACTTTTTTTAAAACAAGATAATTATTTTTAAAAAATGCAGGGGAACTTAACAGGGGCCCGAAGTAGCCGTCCGATTTTTTCTAATTTTTATTTTAGTGAAAGAGCGGAAATTCAAAACTATTTATTACTTTCTTTAATGATTTCCACCATTCTCCTAGTTATTAACAAATTTTTTGACGACTAATTGTTATTCAACTTCACTAATCTATTAATCTTTCTGTTACAATAATTTCGCTTAGGCACAAAACATTTCGAATTTATTGGCATGTTATTAAAGTGGAACATCTTAGGCCAATCGGTAGACATTTAGGTATACATAATCAAACATATGACTTAAGAAGAATTTTTAAAAAATGTATTAAATTTTGGGGAAATTAATCATTAATTAACTCAAATACTTTTTCGGATCTTTATTCTTGTTAAATAGGCTTTTATTTGATACCATGTCGACAGTGTGTCTCTTAATTCAATGTAATGTTTTGGTTAATTTATTAATTTATTTAATTAATCCAATTAAGAAAATTACAGGATCGCAACTTGGGGCCATCTATTTCTTCTATCTAATTTGTATGCTTTCTTCAGATTTTTCGCGATTGTAAGGCTTAAAGCCGCCTCTATCCTTAGAACAAAGGTTCCAATTGGCCAAACAATGGAACATTTTTGCGAGATAATCATTCAATACTATCATAGTCAAACCCCCTCTAAAGAAAAATATGTAAATATTACAACATGACAGGTCATTTAATGCAAAACAGTAGGGATGGTGTCATCAAATATCAATTTAAGATATTTTTTCTATTATTTGTACCTTTTGAGTTCGTTTTTCGCTTTCCGGGACAAACGACTGCTACGAATTGTCTGAAATTTTCAGAGAACCTTTAAAAGCTTTTAATATTAGACTTTCAAAGAATTTATGTGCAACCAAATAAATTTTCACGTGAAAATCGCACTTTTCCACTTTTTTCCACTTTTTAAACTGAAAAACCCTGTAAAATTGACTATTATGAAAAATATCTTCAAAACACATTGTTAAAATCATTTATTTTTTACCATTTGCTTGCATTGTTGGTTGAATTACTTTCAAATTATAATTCTATGCTAACAAAGACGAAATGAAGTTGGATTTAAAAACATAGTTAAATAGCGCTCCCAATCCACTGAAACTGCTCATCCTTCAACGCTTATCTTCTAAAAATCCAAAAAATCTATACTTTTTAAATTTGTTTATTCGTAATATATTTTTTAAATCATAATCAAGTATAAAAACATCTTGCTAGCAAAACCCAAAAAAAAGTGTCGAATCTATGCTTGAAACACATTTTAAATGAAATTATTTACACTTTTTTGCCGTGTCTGCACTTTTTTTAAAATTGAATCAAATGTTTATTAAAAATTGATTATATATATTAGGGAGAGCATACAGTTACCTACAAATCGGTGTTTTAAAAATAAAATCGGGTTTAAACCCAAATCCCGAGTTATGTAAATTTAAAGACAGTAGAGAGTAAGCGTTTCAATGATCGCACATTCAAAAACAAAATGGCCTCTAAAAAAAACGGAAACCACAATTCGAAGTGACATACTACCCGGGGCTGTTTCATAAGTGCATACTAACCACGTGGTCAAGTCAGATTTGAGATGTTAAGTGGGGTGATGCCAATTTCGTTAATATCGCTCCTACAGGAATTAAACTCCTGGTCTATTATAACAATAAAATCTGTTGAATCATGTATTGGCTATGAGGGGATTGGCATGCCCATAACCCTACACTGGCTATCCTGTCCCCGGCATGGGACAAGTCACCACAATAAAATAATTATGATAAGATCTCGTCGGATGGCAGAAACGCTAGACGTGCCTAACAAAGTAATAATTACATGAGAGGACAATAAGTAGGGCAATTTTAGAGATTTGTCCAGGTGCATAGTTTTTACGCGAAACGAGAATGAAACAATGACACAAAACCACCTATAATATGAAAATAAATTGTTCCGAGAATAAAACAATAACTGTAATTTTATACCGGCCCTAATAAGTGGCCATGGTGATATCGAGTTATTATATAAATCAATAGTATGGTCGTTCTGAAATTTGAAATTTAGGGCTCCTACACTAATTTTTAAATAAAATTGCGGGTTATTGATTATTACTAATAATAATATTAATTAATGCACAGAGCCCTTGCATGGACGTCACATGCATAATGAATGAATTAATGTCTAGAAAAGTTGTATGATGAACGCCTCACAAGATAAACATTTTACACTTTACTGGTCATTGTGTATGACCTCACATTGACCGCATTTACGTTTTAAGGGCTTTTGTGTAAAGACCTCACTTGTAATGTGTGTATTCACTCGGACCTCTAATTTTTATTAAAAAATCACGGACCTCACTCCTTATTTAGTATTCACCATACACAACGCATGTTATCGAAAAATGATTATGATATTCGTGTTCCCTGACGTCATATTAGTCAAAGTCGTCATTGCCGCAATTCTCTATCTCTGCTCGTTTGTCGTGTCTCAGAATGTCTTGTGTATTCACGGACCTCACTTGTTAGGGTTTTTGCCATATGTGTGTATGGTATATATGTATGTATGTATGTATGAATGTATGTATGTGTGTGTGTTTTGTGTTCGATGCGCAGGGGCCAAACATGCTAAAAACTGTTAACATGGACCAGCAAATTCGCAAAATCCAACCCACAAAAAAAAAAAATTTACAAATTAACTACTTTTTTTTTGTTTAACTTAAAGTTCGTTTTGGAAAAAAATACCCTTTCTCACCGATGTTACCACTATAAATGTTGAAAATTGACAAAATTTCAGAATTATATCTTGCCCTGCCAACTTACAAAAAATAATTTTGGGGCAAAAAAAATCGTGTTTTGCAGAGCTAGGAGCATAAAAAATGTATGCAGAACATATCAATACGAATGGAGATACTAAATGGACCTTTCCAACACATATATTAATTCTTGATAGCTATAATATTTTGGGCGATGGCGATGTGATACTTTTTTTTTTGTCGCCCGCGTCCGCATGCATAGCGATATAGCTAACGCATTAGAGGCGACAAGTCTCGCTCGTGACTCACACTCATATCACAACAAGGGTGAGAAACTTGGTTTAATTGTTTTACCCGGGTTTTTCGCTCACTCGCCCAACAACAACTTTGGCGTTTTCCTAGTGTAGTACCTTTTAAAAGAAAAGTAACCAGAATCCTAGACTAAAGGTTGTAATATAAGTTTTTTGAGGTATATAATAACAATTACCAAGTAAAAAAAGAAACTTGAAAACAATCACCTACAATGCGTTAAAAAAGGCACTTGCAAAAGTAAAGAGATCCCACGCAAACAAAAAACTTACAAAAAAGCTCATCCATCAACGCGACTAAAAAAAGCGTTCGGGGAAGCGGCCTAGTTCAAAGCTAAAATACAATTTGTGCTCGGCACTTATTTTCTCAGCTGAACATTGACCCGTTTTATGAAGATTTACTGTGAGTTAATTCCGTGATAAATATTTACGAGTTACGTTACAGACTTTCTTTTTAAAGCCCCGTTTCAAAGCAAATGATGTTGTAACTAGGCCGCTTCGCGAACGCTTTTTCTAGCCCGCGTTGAGGGATGAGCTTTTTTGATGGAAAAAATCGAAAAAGTACGTATTCTCGTCGTATTTTTTTCAAGAGTGTCTAAAATCATTACATATATAATAATTTTATGTGATTTTAAACGTTCCCATAAAGTTTCATCAAGATCGGAGTAGCCGTTAGCCGAATATTAGGAAAATATCTAATTAAAAATCGAAAAAATCTTAAAATTACGATAATCTTAAGACATATTTGATTGATTGTACAAAAAACGTGGCCAAGTCTAAGTTCAGAGATAACGAAGATCCCCTCAAATTTTCATCGAGATCGCATATGCCGTTTGCCCGGTAGAGCGCGAACAAACGACAAAAATGCAAACAAACCCTAAAAACGAAAAAAAAAACAAAACAAAAAACACCCTAGCTATTTTTTTGGGGGGTCTAAAATTGAAGTCTTCGCTTCGCTCATTTAATTATAGCGATTGATACTATTTGAATATACTAGGCCGCTTCCGCGAACGCTTTTTTTAGTCGCGTTGATGGATGAGCTTTTTTTAATTTTTTTTTTTAAAAAGTAGTACTAATTGCTATGGTAAAATGTCAAATATCTGTAGGCCCGAGATTGCTTTATAAACGCATTGTATGTGATTGATGTCAGGTTTCTAAAGTTACTTGTTAATTATTTTTTATACTCTCAAAAACTCATATTAAAACCTTTATTTCTATGGGGTTCTGGCTAACTTTTTCAAATTTTTCTTTCAGAAGGTACTACGCACTATAACAACCTTAATGTGTATGTAAAATATGAACGTTGTAGCCTCAACCGTTTGGTCAGAATCGCCCAAATGTCATGAAAATAAACGCGCCAAAAAAAAAATAGGAAAAATCGTAAAGTACGATTTCATGAGAAAAAATTTCTTTGATTGTACCCCAAAAAAGTGGCAGGTCTAAGTTCAGAGATTTCGAAGGTCCCCTCCAATTTTTTATCAAGATCACATTACCGTTTTCCCGGTAGAGAGCGAACAAACAGACAAAAATACAAAAAATACAAAAAACATCCCGAGCCTATTTTGGTCGTGCAAGTGAAGTCTTTGCTTCGCTCATCCAACAATTTTTTATTATACAACAATGAGCACTAACAATAACTCTAAAACATCTAACTCCAAAAAACCGAAAAGTGGATATGAACACAATAAGGGACTAGGGTGACGATATAACTCATTTTTTACAAAACAACAACGATTTTGAAAATCCGCAGCTATTTCAGAAAATCATAGTATTATCAAAAAAACAATAAAACAATTTCTTGATTTGGTTAGTCGGGAAACACTGCCGTAGAGGTGTATTTGTCCCTCCCCCCCCCCCCCCCCCCCAAAAAAAAAAAAAAATGGAAAAAAACGACAGCCAAGGTATCCTTCAAAAGTCATCGGCTGTGAATGCTGTGATTTTAGAAGTTGAGGACAAGCATAGAATTTCATTCTTTCTCCCTATTTTTGCATTGAAAGAAATAAGATCATTTGGCCTGTTGCTGTTGACGAGCGCAAAGCCAACAATTTTCGTGGTAAAAACGGTAAAAATTTTAAACTCCAAATCATAAAAAAATTACTTGGCCATTGAATTTGGTTCATCACGAGAACTTAATGGCCAAGTAATTTTTTTGTTTTTTTTGGGCCCTTTTGAGTTTAAAATTTTACTTTTTTTCCACGAAAATGGTTGGCTTGTCGCTCGTCAACAGGCGAAATGACTAACTCTTTTCAATGAGAAACTAGGAGAAAAAATATGAAATGCTTGGCGATACCATATCTTAGTGCTTATTATGTCATATCCAATTTTCATGTACTACAAGTGGATAATGCACAATAAGTACTGAAACCCCTTCTTGCTTTATGAAATTTTTTTTTCCATATCAATAGGAAGTGCTAAAATTACACATGCCTTACAAGTAAAATCTATGAAAAAACTTTTATTCTAATCATTTGAAGATAATTGCAGCTAAAATTGCTTAAATTTTAAGCATAAACACGATGTTGGGAATTATTAAACAAAGTTTAAAAACATTTTTTTTTTTCAATATTTTATAATTTTTGTGAATTATTTTTACAGGATATTGTTTTCGACATTTTCGCCATAGGAAAATAATAATATGGTTCAATATTGTTAGCTTAACGGTTTTTTAACTAGGAAAACGCTTAAGTCCCGCCGCGTTGTTGGATGAGCGTAATTGGTGCATTGAGCTGCCATGTGTTATGCGGATTTACTGTTGTTTCTGTGAAAAAAACATTACTAAGTTGAAGATATTTTTAAAATTAAAATTTAAATTTTATAAAAAAATTTAATTTAATTTAATAAAAAATTAACTTTAAATTTTTTTTTTTAATTAAACGTAATTTTTAAAAAAAAGGGGAAAAAAACGTAATATTGAAATTTTCAAAATAAATAATTATTCGATTGCGCACAAATTTTACACGAATATATTAATTCATAAAATTAAGGTTCGTAAAAAAATCATTACAATCGGATAAAGGATGTAGGTGTTATAAGCTTGGGGAAATTTTAAAAAATTTAAAAAAGTCGTAAAATTGCGATTTTCGTAAAAATTATTGTTTTTGATAACGCTCAAATTTCAGACGAATAAATTAATTCATAAAATTAAGGTTCTGGGAAAAAATCATACAATCGGCAAAGCATGTAGGTGTTATAAGTCGAAGAATTTTTTTTTTTTTTTTTTTTTTTTTTTTTTTTTTTTCGAAAAAATCGAAAAAAAATCGTAAAATTGCGATTTTCATGAGAAATAATTTTTCGATTGTGCTCAAAAAAGTGGCAGTTCTAAGTTCAGAGATTTCGAAGACCTCCATAAAATTTCATCGCAATCGGAGTATCGGTTTAGCCGGAATCGTGCTAACAAACAGACAAAAAATAAAAAAAAAAAAAAAAAAAAAAAAACATTCCGGATTTTTTTCTCCAGTGTAGTGAAATGGAATCTTCGCTTCGCTCGCTACGCTCGCTACGCTCATCCATAATACATGTTTGTGCCACTTCCATCAGAAGATACCATTTTCTTGGTGCTTATTTGTGCCATAGCCATCTTGATTGACTTTGTAACATTACTTTGTTGGATATGACACATACACTTTTAAAATATTCACGTTTTCTGTGAGAATCTTTGTGTCATATCCAATAGGGAACCTAAGTGGGCGTTTGTCCGTTCTCTCCGGTCAGCGTGGTATAGGCGATTAACCCGTGCTAAATGTTTCGTAAGCGATAGCGCGAGAACCCGACCACGGACCGGAATTATATTCATACTGTAAGAAACTATAATCTTTCCTCTTTGCGTGGATATACATAACTCTGCTCTATCACAAATATTAATGACATTTGTTTTGAGTTGAAGTGAACTCTACATTTACACTGTTGCCAAACCTTCCAAACTGCTCATGAAAAAGTACGTAAAAACATTTTGTCCGTGGCATCAGCATAACATTTGGTATCCGACTTTTCTTTGTGGCTACTGTGAAGTCACTGGGTTGTACTAGATTATACATTACTAATAAAATATCCTTTAATGTGCCAACAAAATCTTGAATGCGAAGTACATTTAGCAACCATGGACAGGCGCGTGTATGCGAGGATGCCACAGCTGCACACAACGTGGCTGCGTCTCGCTTAGGTTGCCGCTCAGTCAGAGTACATTTGCGACAGCGCGCAAACATGGGTCCATTTAACTCATAATAGTTTGAATTCAGGAAGCGTCATCGAGCAAAGTAGGATGCCATCATCTTCTTCACAGAATTATGCATCTTGTGATGTTATTGGTTTAGATTTCTTTTGCGCGAGTCAAAAGATACGGCGAGTTACATTTTCGTACCATGCTAATTCTTATGGGCGCTGAGACCAGAGAGAACCAATTTCCTTCCCGCCTTCAAACTTAGGTTTCCCTATTAGAAGTGAGGTTTTTAATGTTATAAAGTAATAGTAAGTATGCCATTTTAAGTAAATAACATGTATGTTAACTACTTGATATCAGAAAACTAGATCCAGCATCAAGTAACAGTAAAATCAGTTGAAATCTTACAATTCATCTTCAACCCTCATTTTCTCCATGCAGGAAAAAAGCGGATATGACACAAATAAGTTCTAGGGTGACGATATCCACTAGTGTTTGCATTAATCAATTATTACTGTTGTCAAATCATCAACGCTGTCGATAAGAACAACACCATATTGTACTAACAATAATCTGGGGCCGGTTGCACATGCGTTCAGACCCGCGGAGAACAGGTCCACATCATACTATAATAGACTATACCGAGCATTACTGTTGCTTTACTCTATTGGCTCTTTAACTGTGATTGACACTGCCCAACTCCTGAGTCTTGTATAGAATCGTGTGGTCTCTCCACGTTAGTTCATTAAGTTAAAAAATACACACTTTAGGGGGAGGGGGTGGGGGATGGCCTTTCGTCACGGCATATAGCCAATAAACACACACCTTGCACTCAAAATATGTGTAACTTTGTACTCATGAGCGATGCGTCTCAATTGACCGTATTCTCAACTGGCCGTCTTTTAGCTAAAACATGAGTGGGGAGAGTCTCAATTGACCGTCTTCTCGATTGACCGTCTTCTCGATTGACCGTCTTCTTAACTGACCGTAGTCTCCACTGGCCGACATTCTGTGACGGCAAAAGACGGTCAGTTGAGACAAAAAGACGGCCAGTTGAGAATACGGTCAATTGAGAATACGGTCAATTGAGAATACGGTCAGTTGGAACGTAGTCGTTCCCGGGTACTCAACACTTGGCTCACTCACTCGTTTGACAACGACTTAGGCGTTTCCCTAGTTTTAATTTAGTGCTTCTGCACTAAATCTGTTTTTGTACAAGAAAATGCGTAACAAGCAATTCCTGCGGTTTTATCTAGGTGCCTGTTAAGGCGCCGCAGCCAAGCCCTGGCGCGCTACACACTCAGGACCCTGAGCAAAGTTGGGGTGATTTCGAGGTGATACCCAGCGGTCATGAAACGTGGTGTGAACTTCTATCAAAATACAGGGGATTTAGGTACCCGACAACACATGCCAAATTTGGTTGAGGTACGAGCATTCCTTCTTGGAGAAAAAATAACTTGATACATTATTTTTGGATGAGCGAAGCGAAGACTTCAATTTCACTGACCCCCCAAAAAATTTTGCTCGGTGTTTTTTTTTTTTGTTTGATTTTTTTTTTGTTTATTTTTTGTCTGTTTGTTAACTCTCTACCAGGCAAACGGCATAGCCGATCTTGATGAAAATTTGACAGGACCTTCGAAATCTCTGAATTTAGAGGTGTATTGTTTTTGGGTACAATTGAAGAATATTTCACCCTGAATATCGTACTTTTACGATTTTTTTCGATTTTTAGTGCGATATTTTCGTGACATTTGGGCCAATTCTGACCAAACGGGTGGGGCTACAACGTTCATATTATACATGGACATTAAGATTATGGTGATGTAGTACCTTTTGGAAAAAAAGTTGAAAAAGTTAGCCAGAATCCATAGAAATAAAGCTTTTAATATAAGTTTTTACGGTAAATAATACCAATTGACAGATAACAATAGAAACTTGACAACAATCACCTACAATGCGTAGGCAGCAAAACAAAGCACTTGCAAAAGTAAAGATATCCCACGCAAACTAAAAAATTTAAAAAGCTCATCCATCAACGCGGCGGGACTTTAGCGTTTTCCTAGTATATTTAATACAATCCACAAAAAAAAATGTACATGGACATTAAGGTTATTAGTGATTTCGTGTCTTTTGAAAGAAAAAGTTGAAAAAGTTTGCTGGAAGGCTTCCAAATAGAGGTTTTAATATAAGCCTTAAACAGGCATACAATCAACAAGTAGGGTCTAACTATAGTTACTTGACAATGATCGCCTACATTGTTTACAAAAAGCAAGTCTTTGGACCAAAAGATATTTTACATTCTATTGTTAATTGGTTATACCATAGCAAATAAATCGACTTTGATTAAATTATTATATTTAACAAATAATTTTGCAATGGAACATAACAAAAACTTATAAAAATACAGCCAAACCATATACACACTCAAAAGAAATGAGATCTTAAAAAAGGGCCAAGCTCATCTACCGTTCCACATTTGCGCATTCTTAATCAAGAAACGTACAGTGTCCTGTAACAACATCCCTGAAAAGCTTGGCAAAATAGAATTCGCATGATCATTACGTTTAAATAATTTAGAAGAAAAAAATTTGAATAAACATTACGTTTAAATTAATAGTTGCAAATTCTATTTTGCCAAGCCTTTCAGGGATGTTGTAAATGTTACTGGACACTACGTTTATGACTAAAGAATGCGCAAATGTGGAAGGGTAGATGAGCTTGGCCTTCTCTTTTTAGATCTTATTTCTTTTGAGAGTGTAAGTTTGGCTGTATTTTTAAAATCTTTTGTAATGTATGGGATTTCATTCAACCAAAGACCAACTGTAGAGATGCAAAAGTAAACCAGAAATATTAACTGCTGTTGTTTTTGAACTAATGTACAAGGTCAATCTTGGAATTAAAGTAAATAAATTAGTTACATTGGTCATTCTCAAATAAAATGACCCTTGTGCTGTCCCACCTTAATATTATTATTTTTTTAGATCAAGATATTGATTTGCATAAATTTTGGTTGTACATTTTCAGAATACTTATAGTTTTTATTAGCTCCATGAATTTTTGCACTTCTATCTTGTAAGGTTGACCTTTAATTCAATGTCGGGTATTGCAAAATGTGTTAAAACCCATGTCCCTATCCTCAAAACCAGAAGTGTTTTTGTAAAATGTTAGACTTTAAGACTAAAATTTATTTAGTCTCTAGATTGGAATTAATGCAGAAATAACAGTTAATAACTGTGTGTTAGTGACTTTTTTTAACAATTTACATTTTCAAACAATAACTAGTGGAAAGTGTTTGTCCCTAATGTGGCAATCATAATAATGTCATGACTGTTACCATTGTAAAGAGGTTAAATAATTTTTCAAGAAGGCAGCGGATCAATCTAGAAGAAGAAGAAGAAGAAGAACAGCTCCTGACATGGCATCATGGAAGTTTGGTTTGTTTTGACATGAGAACTCTTAAAATTGAAAAGTAAACATTTTAACGGTGAGTATTTTAATTCAATGTCATGAATGTTACCAAGATTTATTTAATATTTTATTTAACAATTGAGTTAAGTTACAATCAAGTTCCAGCTCATAGCAAACATAACCCTACTTTTTCAAATGGGATTGTTAACAGCTAATGAATTAATGAAGTTGAAATGTCATGCATGTTACTTGTCAGGTATGTTACTTTCAAAAGTAACATGACCAAGGGCATCGTGGATTACTGCATTAATTTCCTGCAACTGTAGATGTGTTTTTGAAGGGAGAGGTTGTAATTCATTGCCATACTCAAAGTAACAAAACAACTTGTTTTTATTGATTTTCAGTGATCACTTGTCAAGAATGTTACTTTTTGTCAAGACCGTTTACCCGTAGTGTCTCTTTACTTTAAACTCAACACAAAAATTGTTGGATTAGATGGATTTTATCTTAGGTTGACTGATTTGTACACTAACAAGCAACAAAGATCTTAGAAAAAAATTATTACTGTTGAAAAGTAACTTTTTTTGTCAAGACTGTTACTTTTTGTCAACACCGTTACCCGAGCTAATTATTAAATTAAGTCTTATTTAAAGTTTAAAATAACTGAATCACATTTTTAATCTTATTTATAATATTTAATACTTCATTGCTACAGTGATCTTGATAAAATTTGATTTGCCATTTGTCCATTATTAGTAAGTTAATTACCAGGTTTTGAAATTTGAGTAACATTCTTGACATTTTGGTATTATAAAAAGTGATTAAAATAAAAATGTATATTTTATTGAATGTATTAGTTTTTGTGTGATAATGTAACTAAAACTATTGTGCACATGAATATAGATTTAATAAATAACTTCTACATCAATTGTCACTTTTATGTCCGGTAACAGTCATGACATTTTCGTACACTTGGATTGATGAAAATGCTTGTATGTAAAAAATGTTGTTTTTTTAGATAAACCCTTTTAGGGCTGTAAGAACAAATTATTGGATAATGTATTGTTAAAGGAGGCATCCAATTTTATGTTATAATTTTTTCTTGCAAGCATTTTTTTCAATATGGTCATTACGTTTGAGAATGACCCACTTATAAACAATAAAATCACTTTATATTACATTCTTTATTTATTTTGATTAACATAACTCTTCAAGTTACAACCTTACTCTGCCACCTCCCACTCCGGTCAATCGTATGCAAATATCTTGTACTCGACCTGGCCGACCAATAAAGGCCAGCCGACGTGCTGTCGCGTCCCCGGTCTTACGCATATATCTTGTACTCGACCTGGCCGACCAATAAAGGCCAGCGCAGACATGTGTCGTCCCCGTCTTTCGCATATATCTTGTACTCGACCTGGCCGACCAATTAGCCAGCGACGTGCTGTCTCGTCCCGGTCTTACGCATATATCTTG
>JAMZAV010014249.1:0-15383 GCA_024449915.1 Sweltsa coloradensis
AATTTTTTATAAACTAATATCTTTTGCAAAAATATCATCTCAATCTATCATTATGATAACGTACATTTTCTAATTATGTTCAAAGAAAATTTAAATTTACCATTTTTAATTTCACAAGAAAACACATTTCATTATTAATGAAAATAAATATTTTCTTTGCCATTACTAACATTTCTATATTTTGTTCGTATTTAATCTTAGAAAACAATATAACCCATCAACTTTAAACTAATTTCATGAATTTAAACAAATCACAGGCGGCGCAATCTGACCTAACCGGTTGAAGCGCCCTAGTTTCGCAAGACACAGTCAATAACCCATGTGTCACAGGTCTTTCTAATCGAAAAAACGCGAGAAAAAGAGACAATGTGAATAACGCAAACATAATCAGGTAAATATTGGAGTATATCACCCCTAAACTATAGAGGCAAGCTCTGGCGTTTTTTGCGGGTACACCTCTTCCTACCCTTGACGACTTTCCCGGCGACGACGACAATGACACCACGAACGATGAAAACGCCCGATACGACCGCGACGTGAGAACACCCCGTTTCCTCCCCCCCCCCCCCTTACCAGTGTCTTGAAAAACCCAAAATGAGTCCCCATGGGCTGGAATGGTGCATTATAAACTAACGGCTGACGCACCTTTAATCAAAATAATCTTAAAAAGTAAAACATTCCCGAATCACATCTCCCGCTCTTCTCTTACTGGGATTTGCAGGGTTGGTACAATTGTCCTTAGCTGTTGCCACTATAGTTGACCCAAGCTCCATTTGCTGCACGAGATAGCACTTGGTTGAGAGCTGCCAATTTTGACAGCTTGTCGACCATCCATTCCCCTAAAAATACAAAGCAAGCAAGTTGTGAGTCAATATAGGTTGTGAAAACAGACTGGTGTGCTGCCAACATTTTAAATAAAATCCGCTACGATTTAAATCCAAGAAATAAAAATGAGAATAATTTTGAACATGCGATATCAATTGTTACATTTTCCGCTTTAAAATAATTACGGTTGTGGCCACAGACTGGGCACCAAATAATTCTGAAAGTAGCTATCAAAGCTAGGAAACAACAAAGTCACTTTTAGACGAGTGAGCGAGCATTTTTTTTGTACCCCGGAACATTTTCACCCCTAGCCTAATAGGTTAGGAAGGAAAGACCCATGCTATTTAGATCCAGCCTTAGGAAGTGGGAGGAAATTGAATAATTGCTGGGTATTTAACACATGTCTCGCTCACTCGTCTAACAACGACTTTGGCGTTTTCTCCTAGTTCATGTAGTGAAAAAATATTCAAACTTAACCGCATCATCAAACTATCAGACTTAAAAGGCGCATTCTAAAACCACTAAAACAACATGTTTAGATAAGATTATTTTTTAAATTTATTTGTGGCCACATTAAACAGGACAAAATGTCCCACAAGTGAATTTACCAAAACCCTAAAAATACAAATAAACCCAAAAATACAATGTTAAATTGTTCATAAAAATGATATAAAAATTTATAAACTAATGATGTGTGGTGATTATGTACGCAGTATGTATGTATGTATTTTGTTGTAGTTGGGTTGTTTTATGTTTGAGTGAATGATTGTGTGAGTGTGTAAAGTGTAAATTAAATTGTATGTGAGTGCACGACATATGACATTATTTAAAGTTGTAATAATTTTTTTTTTTATTGCTTTCGAAAGTGAAAATGTTACTATTGTGCAAATCAAAATTTAGGCTTATCAATAAAAAAGAATTTTGTTCGTAGTCTGCAACCTTTTAAACATAAAATACTTGGCCATCAATCGGCTGAAGGAAAGAAACATTTATGAATTCGAGTTTTCCCTTTGGTGGCAAAGTTTAATGACCAATTCGAGGGTTAAAAGAGGTTATTAGCAACTTTAAAAGGCAGAACAACCCAAAATTTCCCCCCGGTTTTAAAGGGGTACTTGATTGTTGTCAGAAACATACCTAGATTATTTACTCTTTGGTATTCCTTTTTGGGCCTTGAAGAGAAGTGTTTGAAATATCGTTTTTGCACTCTCTCTATACGTAATTTTGTGACATGGTTTGATTCCAAAGGGGTAGATATTCACTTGGGGCCTGACTAGAGTTAATAAAGGCGGCGTAATTTTCGTTCACTGAATGTGTCCACACATTTTCCATTTATAAATCCAAAACTTTTTATCGCTTTAGAATTTTTTTGATATTGCTGTTAAACGACAAATTTGTCGCAAAAATTATTCTAAGATCTTTTTATTTCATTAACACGCTGAAGGACAGAACTATTTACACAGTAATTAAAATTAGGTTTCTTCTTCTTTGTAAAAGTTTAAAGTAAAGCATTTGGCACTTTAAGTTTTAAAACCATGTTCACAAACCTTTCGAAGCGAATCAAGATCCGTTGAAGTCTAAAATAGTCCTTTTATCCTGACTGAAAGATTTAAATTTCAGGTCTTGCATACAAAAGACATTGCACTCATTATTTGCGATGGAAGGCATTTCATAGAGAAAATAAAATGGGGCCCAAAAATCGATCCCCGTGGGACTCCAACGTGACAGAAATGAAGAAATGAACTTGCATCAATAACCCAAACCATTTGTTCTACCAAAATAGATCTTATTGTAGAAATTTTTATTATCTTTCCAAGATCCAAAACTTTCTAGTTTACGCAAGAAGCTGATGGTTTCAGTGTCAAAAGCTTTTCAAAATCCCGTGAAGACTGCTCAACTTTCACCTTTTTGTTCATGCAATCACCATATCTTGAAAATATTGCAAGATTGTTTGTAGAAAGTTTGCGCACTAAACCCTGCTGCTCCGTAACAAATTTAAAAGTTTTTATGTAGAATTATTTCAAAGACTTTAGAAAAAAATCGGTAGATTTGAGAACTGGGGTTACAATAGCTTTCTTCCATCTTGAGGGAAAATGCCAGTAGTCAGTGCAGTTTTAATAGATGTGAAAAGGGGGTAGCTTTTAAAGGGATTCGGCTGTGTTTTTAAAAACTTCAACGGGAATTTTATCAGTACCGGTGACTTTTCCCAAACTTCAGATTTTTATAATGTCAGCAATTTCCGAGATTTGTGGGTTTTGTGAGAAAGCCCTAAATTTATCACATGCACTTACTTGGAAAAGGGGTTGCAGCGTTTTTATGGAAGAAGATTTGATGATAATTATTATAATACTTAGATATAATTAATGATTAGAGGGAAAAAATCGGTAAACTATTTTAAAGCGTTCATAGAATGGTGACAAGGAATTTTTGGGCCATTGTATATTTTTCCCTGCCAGACAAAAAAATTATCAGCTAAATTAAAAAAAAAGTTTATGTTTAAAAAAACATAATTAGTCAAAGATTCGAATTTAAATACAAAGTTTAAAGACCGATTTTTTTCTAATCAAATTGCAATGTTATAAAATAAAGCAATTATTTACAAATTTGCGAAATTTTGAATAGTTTTTCTTGTTTTGTATTGATTAGCACATTAAAAAAATAACGTTCAAGGGTGGACGTTGCTAAAAACGGGTGATAAAAACGAAATATTTGCAGAAAACCAAAAAATGTGTTTTATGCTTTAAATAGTTCTCATTCGTAAAAAAAAAAGATTTTTTAATTTAGTAGTACATATTTATGGTTTGATGTAATTTTTTATATATATCATGTTTAAATATCATATTTATAAAATAATTTAAAAAATAATATTGATTAGATAAATAATTGGATGAGCGTAGTGAGCGTAGCGAGCGAAGCGAAGATTCCATTTCACTATACTGGAGAAAAAAATCCGGATTGTTTTTTTTTAATTTGTATTTTTGTGTGTTTGTCAGCACGATTCCGGCTAAACCGATACTCTAATTGCGATTAAATTTTCTAGAGACTTTCGAAAATCTCTTGAACTTAGAACTGCCACGTTTTTGAGCGCAATTGAAAAATTATTTCTCATGAAAATCGCAATTTTACGATTTTTTTTTCGATTTTTTAAAAAATTTCTTCGACTAATAACACCTACATGCTTTATTTCGATTTTAATGAGTTTTTCACAGAACCATAATTTTATTAATTAAGATATTCGTGTGAAATTTGAGCGCAATCGAAAAATTATTTCTCATGAAAATCGAAATTTTACGGGTTTTTTCTTTTTTAAAACAATTCTTTGACTTATAACACCTACATGCTTAATCCGATTGTAATGATTTTTCACAGAACCTTAATTTCATGAATTAATATCCTCGTGTGAAATTTTAGCGCAATCAAATAATATTATTTCTTATGAAAATCGCAATTTTACGATGATTTTTTTTTTAAATTACGATGAATTAAAAAAATTAAAAATTAAAGTTCATTTTTTATTTAATTTAAATTAATTTTTGAAAAATCTTCAACAAAGTTATGATTTTTTTCACAGAACAACAGAAAATCCGCATAACACATGGCAGCTCAATACACCAATTACGCTCATCCAACAACGCGGCGGGACTTAAGCGTTTTCCTAGTACTTATAATAAGTTATTGTAATTTCGTACATTGTTCATTATCTCCGCTCTCTTTGAACCACGTATTGCTTGTTAGGGAAACATTTTATTCCTAAACTATTGGTCCGAATAGGCTGATTTTTCTTTTGAGCGCTCATGGTACTTTGTCTTACAACCTAGGTGATCGTGTTTTGCATCAGTTGTGATTTACTACTTGTAGAAATTTGTGTGTGTCATATGTTAGTTTTATTATTAAAATGTCAACACTTCATGATCAATAAAACACAAATTAAACAAAAACCGAAAAACCAATCACCTTCATTGTGCAATGGAGATACCTGAACGTTTAAAACTTAACCCAAGCCTTCTATATCTAAATCTTTAGACAATATTTGTTTCCTTAGGATCGAGTGTATTTCCATGCTTTCTGGCTTGAAATTTTGGTAAAATTGACAGCAAAAAAACTTTTACCTATCTCAATTTCATTTTTCATTCTTAACAACCTCTGAAAGTTTCAAGTCAGTGGTATAAAAACTTAAGAATATAGTATTTTTACCAATCCTTGATATTACTTTGAGGTTTTGTTATAAAAAACAGTTCATGTAAAGCTCAATTTTTTCATGAATATTGCATTTTCTATAACTCGTGGAAGAATTTAGAAATTAAATTTATTTTGTGGTACTTACGCTTCCTCTAAAGCTTCCATTGTTAGTTGGGGTTGGCTTCTTGTCTATACAACCTTTGATGGACTCTTCCGATACAATAGTCGGTAAACTGGGGCAGCACTCCTTCAGTGTTGCTAACTGGTAAGAGAAACAAGAGACACATTTCACTCGTAACTTAACTAGCTAACTGGATTACAACTTTCAATTCGTGATAATACAATACATTGTTGTATAAAAGCATGTTACTACAACTATTATGTTTATTTTTGTTTATTAGTACGTAGAATGTTTTAATAATGTATTTATTTGTTAATTTTATTTTAAACAATTTAATCATCAAACACACCATAAACTCGTATCATTAATTTTATGTAAATCAATCCAGAAATTAAAAATCAATCTCAGTGGGATGGATTTTTTTAATTTCTGGATTGATTTACTCAAATCAATTACACCTACGGGAGAGTTTCCCAATTAATGATATTGAGAAATCGTTTCATTAACTTACAATATCACATACGGCACATTATGACCTAACCGGTTGAAGCGCCCTAGTTTCTCACGACATCGTCATTGTTGATCAATGTCTTGGGGAATAAGAGTAAGAAACTGCTCGTGTAAAACATGTTTAATTAAATAATTAACTATGTATGTACTTACAGTGGACATGTTCCTTTTTGGAGGATTGTTACTATTACCGTTCCCGTTCTGAAATAATAATAAAAAAAAACAATTATTCTTCAAATTATTATTTTTATCATATTATTTATTAAATAAAATTGAATTAAATTGGGAATCATATTTATGATGATTTAAAAAAGAATGTTTGATGTTTTGTTGTTAGTGGGTCACATACCAGTACGCCAACTAGAGCCAGATGCCTTTTCTATCATGTCGCATTTAAAAGAACCATCAACTTATAGATGGGGACAGGCCCTATGCATACATAACATGCATGTACTTTGCATCCCCCTCAAAGATCCAGCGCCTAGATCAGAGTACTAATAACCTGGCTTGTATTCGAAATTTATATGATGATAATTTTGTAGTAAGTTACAGTGACAGAAACAATATTATCATCGACTGACAAGTAGAAGACTGACTATAGGATGTTAGTTTATTTGTTCGAAATTCAAATAATGTTATCATATTTTTGAAGTGATATTGTAGGAGCATCTCAGTTAATATATAGGCCTATATAATGTAAACAGACCAAAAAATAGACAAAACTAAATTGATATCTGCATAGTTTAGTTGGTAAGAGCATGGCCCGGACACCCAATGTCGCGGGTTCGATCCCCGGTTTAGGCACTTTTTAAATTTCTGTCTTTAGTATTAGCATAACAGCCTCATCGTCGCCTACTATAAAACTAAGGTTTACAATATATATTTTTATTTATTTATTTATTTATTTATTTATTTAATCTTTCCCCATTTCCAAATAAATTAACATCAGGTAGGGGGAGCATTTTTTCATGTACGTTTTAGAAAGAATACACGTATAATCTACATAACACGCGCAACGCACTCGGGGCCATTTAAAAGTTTCGTACATGCTCCGTAAAGTGACACTAACTTATCTAGTGACCGTATGACCTTATGTCAAATGCATTACACTTATTTTAATTTTGTGCATGCTATGCCCATAAGCATGGGCTGTTATTGAAAGGATGGAATTTTGTCTTTGGGGAGGAAACTCTTTTTCACTTAGAGATTGAGTTGTGGTGGGTGGGGTGGGGAGTGGAGGGGAAGGTGGGGGAAAGGGAAGGGATGCTTAACTAGTACAATATTTAACTTACATAGTTATCACCGGCAAGAACCATCTGAAAGAAATGTATCATCACAATTAGTGTAAACATAATTAAAAGTATTTCTATCTCGTAACTCGTAAGAAACCAGTCGATTGACAATATTCATATTGTGCTGAAAGTCCTTACCGTTATGATGGCAATAGTCTATCTATGCTAAAGTTAGAGCAACTGTTTCACAAAATAGAATTTTAATTTTATGGAAGTTATAGTTAAAAAATTTGGCGCAGAGCATGGCTCTGCTATTCGTAAAAAGCGCGGTAAGAGAAAAAGTCCACATGGCAAACATCGGCTAGTAGGTAGGGAAGTAGGTATATTACTCCCGTAAACTAGAGGCGAGCTATGGCAGTCGTCGTCAAGAAACCTTACCCTACCTCCGATGACGACGACAACGACTACGTATGATGACGACGACGATGACGACCGCGTGATCAACATGACACTTTTCTTTTCATATCCTCTAAACTATAGAGTGGTGCATTATGGCGCTAATGACGCGACTTTTAACTAAATGAATAAATACTAGGAAAACGCTTAAGTCCCGCCGCGTTGTTGGATGAGCGTAATTGGTGCATTGAGCTGCCATGTGTTATGCGGATTTTCTGTTGTTCTGTGAAAAAATCATTACTAAGTTGAAGATTTTTTTAAAAATTAAATTAAATTAAATGAAAAATTAACTTAAATTTTAATTTTTTAAATTAATTGTAATTTAAAAAAAGGAAAAAATCGAAATATTGAAATTTTCATATGAAATAATTATTTGATTGCGCACAAATTTTACACAAATATATGAATTTATAAAATTAAGGTTCTGTGAAAAAATTATTACAATAGGATAAAGCATGTAGGTGTTATAAGTCAAAGAATTGTTTTAAAAATAAAAAAAAACGTAAAATTTCGAATTTTATGAAAAATAGTTTTTTGATTGTGCTCAAATTTTCACACGAATACCTAAATTCATGAAATTAAGGTTCTATCAAAAAATCATTAAAATCGGCAAAGCATGTAGGTGTTATAAGTTGAAGAAATTTTTAAAAAATCGAAAAAAAAATCGTAAAATTGCGATTTTCATGAGAAATAATTTTTCGATTGCGCTCAAAAACGTGGCAGTTCTTCGATCAGAGATTTCAAAGGCCTCCATAAAATTTCATCGCAATTGGAATATCGATTTAGCCGGAATCGTGTTAACAGACACACAAAAATACAGAAAAAAAAAAAAGAAAAAAAAAAAACATTCCGGATTTTTTTCTCCAGTGTAGTGAAATGGAATCTTCGCTTCGCTCGCTACGCTCGCTACGCTCATCCAATAAATACTAAACTAAATAATTAAACGAGGGAGCGGAGCGACCGAGTGTCTCCATTCAACTCGAACGGTTCTCATTCTGTGATTCTGTCTGTCTATCTGTCTGTCTGTCTGTCTATACGTCGAAAAACAGCCGAACCGCTGAACAGATTGGGCTGAAATTTTAAACAGACATCCGGTACGAAATTATTGAGAACTGCTAACAAAATCAACTAGATCCATTGCGATTTAATCCTACAATAAATAAAAATGTGATTTTTAAAATATCGATAGCATTTGTTTAGTAGCAGCTATCGGGACCACATCTTCGTGGCTTGCATGGCCTATTGGTAAGCATTTAGCCTACCATACGGAGGGTTGAGGTTCGATACCCGTTAGCTCGAACTTTTTTTATATTTTTACACCCACATATTATTTTTGGGGGATGTTAAATGGGAAATAAAACTTAGGTGATTTTGTTTTATCTTGGAAATTTGTTAATGTTTCACGCTAATACGTTTTGAACACGATTCGCATTTCAAATGTTCAATTTAAATAATTAGGGAAACGCCAAGTCGTTGTTAAACGAGTGAGTGAGCCATGTGTTGAGTACCCGGTATCATTCCTCATACTGGGCTAGATCCAGCCTTAGGTGTAGGGGAGGAAAGGGGATGTTCCCGGGTACTCAACACTTGGCTCACTCACTCACTCGTTTAACAACGACTTTGGCGTTTCCCTAGTTAAACGAGGGAGCGGAGCGACCGAGTGTCTCCATTCAACTCAAACGGCCCTCATTCTGTGATTTTGTCTGTCTGTCTGTACGTCGAAAATCAGCCGAACCGCTGAACAGATTGGGCTGAAATTTTAAACAGACATCCGGTACGAGTTTATTGAGAACTGCTAACAAAATCAGCTAGATCCATTGCGATTTTATCCCACAATAAATAAAAATGTGATTGTTTAAATATCGAAAGCATTTGTTTAATAGCAGCTAGCGGGACGACAATTACGTGGCCTGCATGGCCTATTGGTAAGCATGTAGCCTACCGCACGGAGGGTTGGGGTTCGGTACCCGTTAGGTCGAACTTTTTTTATTTTTACACACACATAATTTTTGAGGGGTGTTAAATGGGAAACAAAAATTAGATGATTTTGTTTTATCTTGGAAATTTGTTAATGTTTCACGCTAATACGTTTTGAACATGATTCGCATTTTAAATGTTCAATTTAAATAACTAGGGAAACGCCAAAGTCGTTGTTAAACGTGTGAGTGAGCCATGTGTTAAGTACCCGGTATCATTTCTCATACTGGGCTAGATCCAGCCTTAGGTATAGGGGAGGAAATGGGATGTTTCCGGGTACTCAAAACTTGGCTCACTCACTCGTTTAACAACGACTTTGGCGTTTCCCTAGTAATTATAACAGCAAAAATGTATACGTTTTTTAACATACCGTAATGATGCAAACTTCGGCCAAAAGAACTAATGTGCCCTTCATTTTGGTTGAAGTAGCTCTATGTATAAACCCCGCTTTGGCGAGAAAGGTAGGCTGACCTGTACTGACCAGAGTCGCGTATAGGTCTATTTTATATACCTGTCATTAGCCGCGTGTATTTATTTTATACTTAGACGACAATAGCACTGATCTGTATCGAGAGTAGACTTCGAAGGCTGCACTAGGTGATTACTGATGATTTTTTAAATATAACATAAAAAAAATTATTTAGATTAATGGCGTGTCACGCGTTAGGTCATAATGCACCACTCTAGCCTGGGGATATGAGGAGGAGGAGCCCATGCTGGTCAGAACCAGCCACGGGTAGGGCATCTTTGTCATCGTTCGTATTGCCATTGTAACCGTCGTCGAGAAGGTTGTCAATAGAAGGGGGAGGTGTCCCCGACGACCCGGGGTCGAATTGGCCCAAAGCATGGCTCAGCTAATCGTAAAAGGAAAAGAAAAAGGAAAAGTCCATATCGCAAACATCAGCTAGTATATAATGGAGTATTTACTCCCAAAACTGGAGGCGAGCTCTGGAAATTGTCGTCGGGGACACCTTCCTCTTCCCTTGACGACCTCCACGACGATGACGGCATTGACAATACGAACGATGATAAAGACGATGACGACCGCGACGTTAGAACACCCATTTCCTCCCCTAACCCGTCGCTGGTTCTGACTAGCATGGGGCCCTCCTCCCTGCCTAGGCTAGCCCGAAGGGCGCATTATGACCTAACGGTTGACAGGCTCTCAATCCAAATAAACTTAAAAAATGTATGACCGTGAGAGTAAAGAAAAGACCTTCACTTTTTTCTCATGGTACTTAAGTTGAATATCAATCAGTGACAATATGGTTAGACGAGAGCCAATAACATACATAAATAGAATAAATACTCTACCCCGACATGAAAATGGGTGTTTTAATTACAATGGTATAAATGAGATAATGCGTTTGATATTAGAAGTGAAGGGGTAGAAAAAGATTAGCTTTTGACATAGCAGCAGCAACGAATATTTTCAATGAAAATTACATTTTAATTGCAAGGTTAAGGCTGGAGAAATAATCATAAACTACGTCATTACAAAAACGCGTATCCTGCAACCTTCATTTTCAATGATACATTGAATGGCACAAGTATGCGTGATTAAGGTTTTTATCGTCGCATAATTACCAATATGCCAACACTCAAGCTTCTTTTTTATACTTATCCGAACTGGACATTAGGGTTTAGGGGTATTCCATAATTATATGTTGAACTTCTATCATATGATAGCGGTGAAAAACTTTTCTACGTTTCTCATTCAGATCATATTTTATTCTCATGAATCACATAAAATATTTTACTTAAATATGCATTTTTTCTTAATGTTTTGCTACTAGGAAAACAAATCAATATTGCAGGGATAGATCGCTACGTCATTTAACCGTTGGGATTTCAAATTTTAAAACAAGATTATTCTAAACGTTCTCAGAACGTGAAAAGTAAACCAGTTTCTAACGTTACCTCAACGTTTTTCCAAGTCATTTACTGGAAATGGCACGACATTGTAGCAACGATAATAGCATGTTACTAATTAAATATTGTTCTTTTTTCATCCACCAAAATGTCAATTACTAAATGTTGCAACATCGTTGTGAGAAAAGTTTTGAAAACCAAAGAATGTTACAAACATTTTTCGAACATTGTATAGATGTTATATTTTAAATTAACATTCTGGGGACATTGCAACATAAACAATAACGAACGTGGTGTGCTGTGTGGGGATTCACCAAAACACATTGATCCATTACCTGAGGTGAATGCTGTTTTAATGTCCGTATTAGAAAATTATTATTTTAAATTTATACACAAGAGAGGTTTGCTCCTTAAAATAAAATAACTTTTGCTTAAACGTGACAATAATTGTATAACTGTATGGTATCATGTATGTTTTCGTGGCTAAAATATTCATTGAGGTTATTATAAAAAAAAACATTTCAGTTTTTTGGGTAGTAGTTTTTAATTGAAATAATGGTGTTATAATCAAAATCAAGGATAAAACAGATTAATAATCTTCATGAAAGAAGTTAAATTACATGAAGGTGCATTGCAAAGAACGGATATAACGATAGTTTTACACTGGCTGTGATTGGATATCACTGATGGTCTATTTGAAAAACAGGCATAAAAACTAAAAGGAAACGCGATTCCCCCTCAATGTGGTTCAGCTTCACGCTTTCAGGCTTAACCGCCACCACCTCCTCCAAGTTTTGGAGTTGCAGGCACGCCAGAAGAATGCTCATTCGCAGGAGGCGCGGGCGAAGCAGGTGCGGCCGGAGCAGGTGCGGCTGGAGCAGGCGCGGCTGGAGCAGGTGCGGCTGTAGTTTCTCCTGGCGCGGCTGTAGTTTCTCCTGGCGCGGTTGCATTCACACTGGCTGCAGTTGTAGTATCGGTAGCATTAGTGGTTGCGTTCGAGGCTACAGTCTGGTTCGAGGCTACAGTCTCATTGGAGGCTACAGTCTGGTTCGAGGCTGTGGCCGTTGCGTTTAGCGTGTCATTACCGGAAGTGGTCACGTTCACGGTTGTGGTCATATTGGTAGAGGTTTGGTTCAGAGTTGACGTCTCGTTTGTCGCTGTCGCGTTCACGGTGATTGTCGAGCTTGTGTTGGATGTGAGGGTTGTGCTGGAGCTCGCAATAGTTGCGGCCGTACTCTGAGGTGCCGCAGTGGTCACGGTCGTCAGCTGGGAGAACGTCGGGGGGGCTTGACTCAACGTGACTGGGGTGCTCTGAGTGCTATTCGGCGCCGTGGCCTGGTTGTACAACGGAACAAATGTTTGGTTGTTGCGAATTGTGTAGTTCCTGTTTCTACCCCATGCTTGGCGAGTTTGTGACTCCTTCATTCTTGCCATACGTCTCATACAACTATCCGATGAAATTACGTTTGGACAATTCTAAAAAAAAACAATACAACAAGTTTCAGATAATTCAACTGGAAACTCACGACGGTCAACAAGTCCGTTCTCGCAGCAAGTTCTCACCTTGATCATTTTCCGAGTAAATAATTCCTGTTATTCCCAATTTAATAAATGTAATTCCAATAATTTTAACCCATCGCATGACCAATTATTTTTTTAATATTAGTTCCACTTATAATACATAAATCCAGCATAAGTAAATAAATGTAATTCACCTTTTTGTTATTAAAAAAAATAAAATGTTAAATTGATATTATACAATAAAGCATTATTAACCATGAAGAGAGTTACTTATTATCATTAGAAAACACACACCACCAATTCATATCATTAGATTACAATGTCACAGGCGGTGCAATAAGCGCTCTAGTTCCTCACGTAGGGGTGATGATATAAGAGATTTCTTTATTCACTTTCATAACATTGCCCTGCGGCTTTATTAAAAAAGATAAATAAAATGCGTTGCGTAAATGTGAAAACTGGAAATAATTAAAGTGACTGTGTCTGTAATGAGTGATGTTATTTTTTGGCCAATACTCACAAATACGAAATGTCCCATTAAGCACTGTACTACGTCATTGGCAGTAGACTGGCAGAATTGACCTCTTCTTGGTGTAACTGAGAACAGAATCATCAGAATCAAAATCATTTTATATTTAAAATTAATTGTTTATATTAGTTATTGACTGCTTAATTAACCTTATAACTTTGACTTGACCTTATGACTTTCTAAATAATTTCATTTTTATGATGTTTGTATAAGTAAACTCGAGTTTGTATTTATTATACTTTTAAACTTATAATATTAATAATAGTTTGTGCAATTACTAGGTTTTTACTACTATATTCAATGTTCTCTGGATTTTACTTAAACGTATATGTCTGATGTTGAATAAATACATACAAAATTTAACAAAAAAGCTGAAATGACACATACACTCAAAAATTGAGTTGTTGTATAATATGAAATGTACAATTTCATGTCCTTTTCAAATTGAATTTGAAATTGCATATCAACATAGCTCGTAACAATAATCAGCGGCCGGAATTATTCAAGTAAGAAGTAAATCAGTCTGAAGTGAGGCTGGATGAGTTCGTGTTAACTTCTTTACAGTGTGAATTTAATGTCCATTTAAAATATCGCTTGGTAGCTGAATCCAGCGAATTTAACTTACATTCTGACTACTTGTCGACCTACAATATCACCCAAAAAATAAAATATTAATGATGTTGATTACAAAGATAATTAGCATGTCACGACCATCAGCGAACATGTAAACATTTCAAACGACTATTGAAGCTTTGAATAACTACAAGAATTTTTTTTGCGTGTATAGGTTAGCATGTAGAAAAAAATAAGGAATGTTACTAACTCATTGGTGCCTTAACAATTTCGTGTTTTAAAAAATAGATGTTACTAAGGAAAATACACAATGATGTTATGATTTGTATTTAAATTTAAATTTTATAAAATTCATTCTGAAATAGAATAAACAAAACGAAAATTGTTTAATTAAACGTTTAAGTGAAATAGTAGTGTAAATATTCTATTAAGAAGATTGGACCGACTATCACCTTGATACGTTATTAAAATATAACATATTTGACCTGTTTTCCCCAATAATACAAAGATCTCCTATCCTATTATGATAACAGTGACAAACTTTATAAATGTTTTATTCGAAGTAATTTATTTAATAATATTTAATTCACATCAAACACATTATTTAATTTTCAATCAAAATAAATAATATTTATTTTGCCATTTCTATCATTTTTCTAATTTTCTTTTCGTATTTAATTTATTTATTTTTATATATTTAATCTTAGAAAACAATATAATCATCGAACACATCATAAACTCATGTCATTAATTTACAATATCACAGGCGGCGCAATCTGACCTAACCGGTTGAAGCGCCCTAGTTTCTCAAGACACAGCCAATAAAGCATAGGTGTCACAGGTCGTCTAATCCTGGAGTTTAAATAGTACTGACCATGGTCTAATCTTGAAATGCGAGACAAGAGACAATGTGCATGAATAACGCAAATATAAGTAGCTAAATATGTGTAACTTGTTGGCCTTTTGTAGTTAAAGGATCTTCTTCAAATGCAGATGAGCCTGGGTTCGAATTCCCGCTTTAAGCAGAAGTTTTTTAAGTAATGATATGGATTTGAGTCCATCAGTTAATTGGTTAGGAATTTGTAAAAGGTGACTTTTGACCCGTCCTAGCAACGAGGCACATAATAGATTCAAAGTTTAATAAGTATATACAATATTTGGACTTATCATGTTCTTTTAATAATTTAATATATTATATATAAGTCCAAATATTGTCTATACTTATTAAACAAATATATTAATTTATTAAAAGAACATGATAAGTCCAAATATTGTCTATACTTATTAAACATAACTGTTCCAAGAATCTCAGTAGCTATAAAATTCAAAGTTGTTCTGAATCGGCCTTGTTGATTCTGGCGTTGATCCGCGGGTTTTCGCACTGTCCAAACCACTGATTGCTATATTTCCTATAGTACGTAGTCGACCAATGTCTTGGATTTCGCCATAATAGGGAGAGCTAAAGAGGATATGTCAAAGAACTAAAAAAGTAATGAGATCTACTTGGAATAGACACAATATCGATCTTGTGCTTATAGCTCACTCGGATTGGTCGGGGCCTACAGGTTGCTGGTTACTTTGTTAAGCCATT
>JAMZAV010014250.1:0-14573 GCA_024449915.1 Sweltsa coloradensis
TGAAAACACAAGATGTCACATTGATATTTTCTACTCTTTTACGTATAGTACAAAATTCGAGGGGATTACGACGACAAAAGGGAAATTTTAAAAAGGGAACAAAAATTTTTTCCCCAATTCCCCTCGAAATATAACTTTGCGTTAAAGTTCCTGATTTAAAAAAAGGAACCGTTCCCACAAAATTTTCCTGAAAAAGGAACTCTTTTCCCGGAACGCGTTATAGAAGCGTTCCCCCCCAAGACGGGAACCACATTAAACCCGAGATCTTAAATTGATGCTATCTATGAGTATGACAATTGGTGCACTAATGAAGCTGCAGCTAGCCTTTTATAGTTTTATAAACATAAATCTACAGAAAATGAGTACGAGTACCGTGGGTTTGAAAAACCGATGTAAAAAAAGGGGAAGGAGGAGAAAGACAAAGAAATGGAAGAATTTGCTGGAAAATTAGAAGAGATTCCCAGGGAAATAAAAAAAATTATTACGGACTAGAAAGACAAACACAAAAAGGGGAAGAACAAAGCTCATGGTAAATAAAAAGGGGCCAAGTTAAAAAACCCCCGGGAAATCAAGAAATTGGAAAAAAATTTTTTCAAAGATTTAAAATGTACGGTTAGTAAAAATTTTAAATGCAGGAAGAGGAAGAGGCAAGGGGAGAAGAAAAGAAGACGAGGTACAAACAAGAGGGGGCCGGGCGTTAGGAGCCATGAAAAATGGTAGAGCCCCGGGGAGTGGTGACATTTCTGGGGAAAAAATTCAAAGCATCAGGTGCGAAAGGAAGAAGATGGTTTTTCGGTTAAGTGCTGCGTGGAAAAAAAAGAAGGTCCCCGGAAATTGGAAAAGGGGGTTTTGTCCCCCTGTTTAAAAAAGGGGACCGTAAAAGTGTGAAAATTATAGAGGGTGCATTAATTTCAGTGTGCAAAATTTATGAGAATTATAAAACAAAGACTGAAGGAGGTATTTTTCACAGATCAAGAGAAGAACTTTGGGTTTTAAAAGGGGGACGGTCTACTATTTCCCATATTTGCTAAAAGACAGACAATGGGGGGGAGATGGCAAAATGGGAAGGAAAATGCACTTTGTGTTTTTTGGTCTGGGAAGGGCTCCGGTCGCCTGCCTAGAGAGAAAGATGGATGTTAAGAAAAAAGGCGGGGGAAGGGTTTAATAGCGGGTCAAAGAATACCAAAGGAGGAAATTTGTGACAACGATATGGTAGGCCCGAAGGTTTCCCCAAGTAAATGGGGGGCTTTGACAAGGTTTTAGTGTTTTATCCCCCAACACTCTTTACTTTTTAAATGGATAAAAATTAAAAAGAGTGGAACCAAATCGAGGGAAGGGACAAAGAACTTTTGTTGCGGCATGTGTTGATTTGGGGTGAGGGCCAGAGAAGTGCAGGAAAGGGTTTGGACAGATGGAACAAAGTTACTACAAGTTTGGGGCTAAAAATCAATCAGAAAAAAAAGTGAAAGTTTGGAGCAAAAAAAAACAAAGGGCAGGCCTAGAACTGGAAATATTTACTAGGGGGAGAAGTCTTAGAAGAAAAAAAAAATTTAAAATTTGGGGAAATATATTGACAAAAGATCAAAAAGGTGTAGGGAATGTCTCTAATGCAAAAAGCAGAAGGGTTTTAAAAAATTGGTGAGAAAGTTCTATGAATGAGTTTTCCCACAAAAATGAAAATTTTTTCTGTTAACGGCATATTTTTTACCTAACTAAAAGGGGCATAAAATGGGCAGTGGAAACAAAAAAAGAGATCACTGGAAGCAACAGAAAAGAAGTTTTAAGAAGTATTAGGGGTTTCAAAAAAGGACAAATAAAAAGTAATGAAATAAAGGGAAAAACTGGGGTTTGGGGAGATTTAAGTTTAAGCTAGGAAAGAACGTCTAAAATGGGTTTTGGGCATATGAAAAGGTGGGGAGAAGAGGGTTCCAAAACGAGTTTGAAGCGGCAAGGAGGGGGAAAAAAAAGTAAAAGGGCCCAAAAGAAAAATTGGGGGATTAATTCAGAAACTTTTGGGAAAAAGGAATAAGTTGGGGGCTGGGCAAGAGTAAAACTTTTGGGAGGACAAAGAAGGGATAAATTGGTGGGAGGAAGATTAGATGAGTGGAAAAAAACTGATCTGGCAAGCTTTGACTACGTTTCATGCCTTGATAATGGGGGAAAACCCCCCTCAAACCGACTAGTTGGAAATGAGTTATAATTTTATTATTAATAAAGAAGGCCCCCTTTCCCGCATAGGTTTATCTTTTAATTGGGCCTAAAAATTCCCCAAATTTTCTTTTTTGTTGCATTTTTAGATTTTTTGAATGAATGGACCCAAAAGGAAAAGGGAAAGAGCAACTGCAAGCACAGAGATGAAATTCCTAAAAATGCGGTGGGCATAACAAAAAAAACAAGGTACGAAGCTAACAAAAAGAAAAAAATTAGAGTGGGAAAATCTAGGAATAAAATGGAAAAGGAAGATCAGTGTTTTGGGCATGTAAGAAGAAGAACAAAACAGAAACCCAGACGAGAATTTTAAAGTACTGTGGGGGGGGTAGAAGAGTTTGGCCGCCCCGAGAAATGGCGGGACCAAAAAACCGAAGCGTCGGAAAAGGGAAAACAGGGGTAGGGTTAATGAAGAAAGACTCTGGGAGGACAGGAAGAAGGGAAGAATTATAAAAAATGCCGGTTATAAAAGAAAAACGGGAAAAAGATGAGGGGTGCGACCCTGGCTAGCAAAATAAAAATACCCCAAAGAAACGGGTGACTCTCACCCCCGACCCGCGAATTTTGGGAAAAGGGTTTTTTGATAAAATATATATATATATCATAATGTAATGTAAAAAAATTACAGTTTTAAATAGATGTGGTGGAAACCTCCCCCCCCCCTGCTGACTTAGTTAAAATAGGCTTTTATTAATTAAAATCATATTTTTGTTTTGAAAAAACCAATGATTTTGTGGTTTATTCACCCCCTGTCAAGTTTTAAAAAAACCAAAAAATTTTTTGATTAAAAAAGCAAAAAAACCCCTTAAAATTTGCCCCTAAAAATTCCTTTTTTTTTTATATTTTCTGTTTAGGTGGTATAGTGGGGGTGGGACTGGGAGAAAAGATTCTTCCCGAGCAGCGAGTGCAGCATATACCCACAATGTTTATGTTTTTTCTTTTATATTTAAATCCAAGTTTTGTGGGTGGGGTGAAGGATTGCTGTTTATTTTTCTCGAAATGCCAGTCAGTCCAAAAACGGGGGCTGACCTTTACGAAATGGGCTGGAAAAAAAGGGGGGTCTTTAAACTTTTGCATTTTTGTGTTCATTCTAAAATTTTTTTTAAGGTATCTTGTTACACTTGATAGGTTTTACTTTTTTATTATTATTTTTATTTTTTATAAGGTCGTGAAATGGTTTATTTTTTTAGTATTTTGTTTTTTCAAATTTTAGATTTTTTTTGTTTTGGTTTAATTAAAATTGTATTTCAGTGGGATAAACTAGGCTATTTAGTATTTCCAATTTATTGGGGTAAATTTTTGTTTCGGATTTTAATTTCAACCACAAATGAAACAAGTTTGAATGTTTTTTACCACTTTTAATTTCCCAAAATGGTTTTTGCTACTAAGACAAAATTCTCATTTTTTCGAAATTTATGTTATTTATCACACCTTTTGTTTTATGGAACATACTGCAATAAGGCATACGATATTGAATTTTCCTATATTTAAAGATAAACCCCCTTTTAAGTGCTTTTTGTCGTTGAAAAAAAGATTTTTGTGAATTTCGGTGTTATGTAATTTACACCTAATTCAGGTAGTTTCATGTTTGACGTTGACTCAATTTTGGCATTTTTTGGTTTAGATTTTGATCAATTCATGCTCATTTTGTGAAATTAAATTATTTGCACATATTTTAGTTTTATCATCAGTCGCAAATTTCAGGGGCTCTACATATTAGGCTTTTATTAACTTGTGCAGGATGGTGCTATAATCATTGCTTACATGCTCTAATCATTGACTATTCGAGGAAAAAAAGAGAATGTAGATAGCGCGCGAGTTCGTCAATATGGCCGCTCGTTCAGGGTAAGTCTAGCTGACAGCATGGGCGCAATACATGTACAAATATTAAAAAACATTGTGTTTGAACGCATAATAAAAGTGGTTTGACGATTAAAATGGGAAGTAAATACACAGAGGTAGTATTCGAGCCATTATGGATTGGAGAAGGATCGCGGACATTTATTGAAGGAGAAGTAGTTTTTAAAGCAACCACATCATTTTTTGTGGTTGCACATAGGCCCAAAGATGGCAAACTATGAATGTGTGGGCCTACAGTGATGTTATAGGCATATTGGTCAGCTATATGGATGCGTAGAGGTGTGTGTTTCGGTTTTATTTAATAAAACCAAAATAACACGGCCAAATGGTTTTAAAAAAAACCCATATTCTCCTATTTGCTTTAAAAATAAACCCCAGTTAATTCTATTCTTACTTTTAGTCACTTTTCACTAAAAACTTGCCGATAAAAAAGCAAAAAACAAAAAAAATACTTGAAATTAAAAAAAATGATTTTTTAATTAAATAGGGCTATATTGTTTTTCCCACTTTTTTTAACTTCGCGGAGCAATCATTTGCACATATCAGGTATATGCAAAAAAAACGGGGGGACTTATGCATATTATTGCATTTCTAGGGGATTTTTTTTTAAAAGTAAAAAACGTTGATAATTCACTGTTTTGCAATGGGGGGAAAAAGCGAAAATACAATAAAAAACATAACACCACTTTTTACTTTTCCCAAAAACGAATTTGGGGGAATAAAAAATACACCCTCTTGAATGCATATGGCCACGGTCTTTGCACTTTCGAAAAATGCATTAAAAACTATTTCACATCGTAAAAAATTAAACCCCCGTTGTGTTAAAAATAAAAAAAAAAAATAAAAAATTCTTTTTATGTCTACCCATTCAGTTTGTGTTCTGAATGCGATTCACTTCAAAAAAACCTTTCCACATTTTATTATCGGACGTAAAATTTCGTCCCGCGACCAAATGTAATGAAGAAAAATCATTTCTAAAAAACTTTCCCAAAATAAAAGGGAAAAAAAAAAAGACCGACGTAATTTGAACTGACGACCTTTGCATAAAACTAAAACGCGCTACCCTTTTGCCACAATGCACAGTTAATAAAGACTATTAGCCTTTAGGGTTAGGGGGGTCTCGTCCTACACAAATTGCAAAATTATTCGAAGGCGACCTTTCTTACTTTATTTTATACCTAAAAAAAAATCACACCCTGTAAAGCTCCGCGCAAACCTTTTAAAATTCACTTTAAAAATACAAACATTTGTACCACGGCTAGGCCCAAAAAAGTGCCCCTTCCCGGGCCCCTTACCGATTGTTCCAAATATAGCCGACCTCGAATAAAACCCCCCCCCAATTTTTTCAAAATCATTCAAGAAAAAAAAAAAATCAAAGAATTAAAATGTACATGAAAAACTTACAAAAAAACTTTTTTAAACAATGTTGGGGGCCTAGGGCCTATGGTTTTTAACAGGTAGGGCCCAAAGCACAAGCTCCATGTCAACCCAGTTCCCATCTGATTCCTGGGCTTCAATGTTTTCGTCGTAGGCCTGGCCTCTCCTTGCAAACCCTTGCTGATTTGAAAGGGAGAGGAAATTTCTTTACCCCGCGACAGCAGTCTTTATTTGTTTATCTTTAGCCTTTCATCTTCACCTTCTCCTCATTATTATTACGTAGACTCTTAGCAACGTAGATAGACAACCCCGACGAACCAAAAAACTATGTAGGTTGAGGTAGTTTTTATCACGGCCAAGGATCTGAAGACAGCAGACAGTTTCGCCCCAAAGGGCGGCCCAGTTCAGGGACGGTGGGTGGGCGGGGCAAACGCCCCCAGACGATGCGCGGGGTTGTATAGAGGCGTGGCCTATGTTCAGGGGTATTTTTAAATGCAAGCGCGCGGAAATAAGGGAGTGCTGTTTTTGAGATTTATTTTCGGAAAAAAACATCGCGCTTATTCGGACAATACGGTATTTAAAAAAAGTAAAAGCCAAAATTAAAAAAAGATGTAGGTACCGAGTAGGATACTGGGCCAAATTTTAGAACTTCTAATGATTTTATTTTGGCGTATTTAAATTTTATTGGGATATTCCTATTTTACAGTGTCGGGGACTCAGGACACCTCAACAAGCACACCAAGTAAAGTAGGTCAATAAAAAAGTTTATTTTCACAAAAATGTAAACGTTTTAAGGTTACCCCCCCCTTTAAATGTTATTGCAAAATATAAAATTTGCAAAAAATAACTCCCGGTTATTTAAAAGCTTTACTCACAGAACATGCTGTTTGAGCCACAAAGTGCAGACTGCAACACCGTGTTTATAGTGATTTTTTCGCAATTACAGCACCCTTTCCACTCATTCCTTTTTTGTATCTTTTGGGAAATAATAAAATTATTTTTATATGTTTTTTTTAATGAGCACTGTGGCACCAAACATTATTTTTTTGGGTTTTAGGTCGGGATTATTAAAAACCCTACCTCTTGATGATGTTCCGCGATCAGTCCCCCCCGAAAAAATATTTTCGGGGTTTCGACCACTTGGCTGCGTAGTGTTCCTTTTTTTTTCTCAAATTGATTTGAGGGAGAAAATGTAAAGTCTTGACTAATTTTAAAAAATTAAAAACCCCAGCCCAAAGGGGAAATTAAACCCTGCCCTGGGCCCTTGTGTCTGGAGCAGTGAAACCTCAATACCAAATGGTCTGTGAATCGATATTGGGAGTTTTGCCAATTCTTATTTTGTAATTTAAAATTTTATTTCAAACAACCAAATTAAAAATTTTTCTAGAAATTTAAGGATAAAATGGAAAAAATGTAAGCCTAGCACCAACATAGGTTCGTTTTTTGTCCTGCCCCGCTCGTTGGTGCAAGGTGTAGGTCCAAAACGTTATTTTTCTCCGTGCAACATACACTGCGGCGTTATTTTGTCCCGTGTAAACTTACACTTTTCCCCGGGTTTCCCCCCCCGCTCCAGATGGGGGGGTGCGGGGTAGTGCAGTGAAAAAATGGGGGCAACTTAAATTTAAAATGTGTTTTAACGTAATGTCTAATTTCTTCTGGGTTTTTTGCCAGAAAAAAATATGTTTTAATTAAACATTACTTTTTTATACAAACTAAATAGAAAAACAAAATTATACAAAATTATTTTACTAAACAAAAGATGCAACACCAAAGCGTTTTTTTGTCTTCCTGTAGTGCAACTACACTATCGATATTTTCCGGTTTACACCCTACACCGGCACCACAGAAAAGTGCAGGACAAATAATGAACCTAGTACTATATAGTATATACATACATAGACTATGTCACTATGGACATTTTTATTTACCTGTTTGTGCATTATGTTTTGGCACAGGCAGTTTTATTTGCGTTAGTATTCATCACAGATTATCCCATTTATGTAACATCTGTTTTTTACATTGTGGAATATGTTGTGCGCTACCTTGTTGTGAGGTTTGCCTCAATCTGGTCAGGAGATTCAGAGACCTTGCTCAGGAGCAGCTAGCCTCACTGAATTAATCCTATGAATGATATTTCCTTGTTAGGCTGACCTGGCAGCGCTGTTCACGCCCCGCCAGCCGGCCATGTCCCCGACCGAGGCTCAGCAGCTGAGCGAGGAGTGGAACGAAGACCTCGAGGCGATGGAGGCGTTTGTTCTGGAGGAAGAAGTTTGTGCGACTGCCCGAAGAGGAGCTGGGCCACTTTTACAGTCGGGACTGCTACGTGTTTCTGTGCCGTTACTGGTACCCGTCGAGGGGCCCGAAGATGGCGAGGGAGAAAGGGAAGAACCTCAACAAATGGAAGACGACTTTCAGTGTGTGGTGTACTTTTGGCAGGGGAGAGATGCTTCCAATTGGGCTGGCTCACTTTTACATTCAAGTAAGGAAACAATTGGATGACTTTCTTTTCAGTAATACCCCAACGCAGAGTGCAACTCTTGGTGTGTTCTTTCTTATTACTGCTGTATAAACACAGAATTACACGCTTTGTTGAATGCATAGTAGAGATGGGACGATTACGATTCTACCGATTATTTGGAATCGGCGATTAATCGGATCGGCGATTATTAGGTAAAATATTGCCGATAATTTAAACGCATGATTTTAAATATCACGGGCACGTGAATGCGCTGTTGGTTGTGGGCGGCAAGCACACAAATCAGTTCAAGGTCGATTCCTGCTCGACTAGTCGACCAATAATATCGAAAGTCGAACTAAAGCATTATCGACTTATTATCACTATGTCCATTCAAGTCACTGTAATGGCAGCTTAGATGCCAAATTACGCTCGCGATGTATACAATGCTTTGCTATTTTGTTGAATAAATAAGCGTTTTAATCTATAATTGTGTTTTGAAGCAATAAAAAGTGTCAAAATGGATGTGTGGCATAGCCTAGGCCAGAGTTGCCAAACAGGATTTTGGGCAAAATCTTAGGATTTTCTACTGTCTTTAAAAATACATTAATTAATACATTTTTTAAATTCAGCCAAAAAAGCATGTCTTTTTTTCATATGCCAAACAATTGACATTATTCATGTCATCATGTGTTTTCTAGTTAGCCAGTAGAGATAGGACCCCCTTTTCGCTCCGATCCATGCCATTTGGCATTTTGTCGCGTTCAAGCTTTATATATGTACATTAAAAAAGATGTTTCCTGTCTTGTTCCCCGCTCCACACTCCGACAGACACTAGATTCAAAATTCCAAATCTATGGAGGTGCTTTCCGAGTAGGTCGTGTCCTGTTTGAAGCCGGAATTGAGCTGTCTCTATTTTTCTACTGTAGCCTTACGTTTACCAGTCGGGCCTCATTCTAGTGTAATTTTCCCCACAGTTTATTCTGCCCCTCTCTTGCCATTCCTTACGGACTGCTTTGTCTGTCGACGCATGCAGGTGAGATTTGAGAGATTTATGTGACAGTTTTTTACTTTCTTGTTGTTTTTTGCTACTTGTTTGGCTAGGTAGTCGGCCTTCTCATTACCATATATGCCACAGGGGGCCCGGGTATCCATTGTAGCACATTTTGTTCCCATCATTCATGGCCCGTAGAATCTGTATTTTTACATTGTCTAATTTCGGGTTCTGTTTCCTCCCTATTTGCAATGGCTGCAATGGCAGTCTTGGAGTCGGATAGGATCACAATTTTCCGGTTTCAGATTTTGATATTTTTCAATAGTGCTTCAACTATTGCTCGGATTTCTCCATCATAATTGCTTCCATTAGCACCAGCTGGGTAGGAAGCCTCAAATTCTCGGCTGTATATCCCTGCGCCCGCATTTCCTTCCCCTGGGGATGCTGATCCATCTGTATACAGATGTAGCCATTCATTTTCTGGTATTTCTGGCGAATGTATGCCAATGTCAATTTCTTTAGTTGAACCAATGATGGTTGTTTCTTACCGTCGATGTCGGGTATTGTCAATGCATGTGGGATTTCTAACAATGCAACATTTATGTTTGGTGGTAGGAGGTCTTGTCTATTGTTAATTGCCTCTTTCCCAATTAAATGCTCATTTATTTGTCGTGCCTTCGTTATGAATGTTACATGGGTTTTATGTTTTTCACTGGTTCTTTATCCCAGTAGTTCTGATCCAGTCTTACCAGTTTTTCATATAGGATCCCTGCAGCTTCATTTTGTCTGGCTCTAGGGGTGGAATATTGGCCTTTGCTTCCATAACTAGCTACTATAGGTATGGTTTTAACACCTCCAGTAACTATTCTGAGTGCAGAATTTTGGACTCTATTCAGAGATTTTAGTGCATTTTTAGGGGCTTTTGTTATGATTGCATTACCATATTCAAGCAGTGGGCTCACATAGGTTTTATATGTGGTAGATAATGTGTTTCTCTGTTGCCCCCCAGGTAACACCTGCAACTCTTTTTAACAGGTTTATCGCTTCCTTCCTGCTGCTTGCATTTTTTTAATATCTTGGTCATTGTCATTTTTTGATCCATATTACACCTAGGTATACTGGGTTCTTCTTTCTGTAACAGGTTTGTTCTGTACTTGAGTAAAAATGTTGGTACACTTCGTCCCGTAGTGTGGTAGTCGTACACGGTCTTCTTTTGTTAACTATCATTGCCTTCTTTTTTGTCCATTCTTCCAGAGCTTTAAGGGCTTTATTCATTTCAATTTCCATCTTATCTTTATCTCTACCACTGTACCACAGCACCACATCATCTGCAAACAGCTTTACTTTGACCTCACTTCTCTCTTCAATATAGTCAGCTAGGTCCCTTTATGAAGATCAAGAAAAGGGTAGGACTCATGACTGCTCCCTGGGAACTCCTGCCTTGGTTTTTCTGTATTTTGATCTTTTGTTTCCATATCTCACTCTCATATTTCCTCTGGCTCAGGAAATTTTTAGTCCATCTGTATATGTTGCTTGGGATGTTCATATCCGACATTTTTGTAAGTAAGATCTTTTTGTTCACAACATCAAATGCAGTTTGGAAATCAAAATCACCACAAGTGTTGCTAGTTGTTTATTGAAGCCTTCCTTCACCTCCTGCTGTAGATATGCCACTTGGTCGAGAGTGCTTCTAAACTTTCCTGAAGCCTGCCTGGTGTTCTGTTATGGGTTATTTGTCTCCAGGTAGATTTTTAGTCTTTGGTTTACCATACGTTCCATGAGCTTGACATCATACTTGTGAGAGATATAGGCCTATAGCTTCTCTACTTTACTACTGTCTTTTCCTTTCTTCACATGGGGATAACTTCTGCTTGACAGACCCGTAAAGGGAGACAGTAAAAAAACATCAGGTACTGGTAAAAATAAACATAAGTGGGCTGCATAGGCCTAACATTTTCCGCAAGTAGTAGTTATGGTGAGTAGGCTAAAGTAAAACGTTAAAATATATTGGCAGAAATTCTGATTCTTATGCGTTTGTCTGCACGTAATTTTGAATAGATTCTCGAAAATCAGGCTGGCATAACATATTTTGGTATGAAACCTGAAAATTTGTAACATTCCTTCGCGGCTATAATACGCTAATGCTGAATACTGTTTTTTCAAGGATTTCTCAGGTTTTTTAAGTATGTTTCAAGGATAAAAAATTGACTTGGTGGCAACCCTGGCTAGGCCATACCAGGCAAAAGGGTCTAGGCCTAGCTAGGCTAGGATACAACTTCCCGACCGTCACGACGAGATTTGAACGGCTAGGCTAGCCCTAGGCCCCGGGCTCAGGTTTTAGGTCCTAGGTCCATGTCCATGATAAATAAAGCTTTCCCGATGATACTGAGCCTTCAGTCATGTCCCAGTGAGAGTATGTAATATGCCTAGATCCTGTTTGGTCCTAGGCTTTGGCCTAGTCTAGTGTATCAGTATCATAACAACTCTGCTTAGGCTAGCCTAGGCCTAGGCTTATGTGAGGCAAAGTAGCATCTTTGGGCTTGGGGACAAAATTGACAAAACTAGGCCTAGGTCTAGGCCTACCTTTGGGAAAAGCAACCTAGGAGCCTGCCAGTTGGTTTTAAAAACATTTTCTCGATCGGAAAAGGTCTAAATGTAGCCTAGCTAGGCCTAATTAAATATTAACAAGGCCCTAGGGCTGCCTAGGCCTAGCAGAAATGAATCTAGGGTACAAAGGCCTAGCCCTACTCAATTATCTAGGCCTATTTTAGGTGTGGCCCATGCTTAACATAATTTTAATAATCGGTTGAATAATCGGTAATCGGAAATCGTTTTTTTAATAATCGTAATCGGTAATCGGATCGGCCAATTTGAAGAATCGTCCCATCTCTAATGCATAGTAACTGTTTTTGCCTACTCCTACCACTGACATATTATCCAATTTCATGATAAGTTACTGTGATCTTAACCCCAATTACCATAATTGTAGGCTTGACGGCTATAGTTTGTTTTCTTGTTATCTTTACCATGTCAATCAACATGTTCACAAAATTATGTGGACATGAACTCTTGGATTTTATTGTGGACAAAGGTACTAATTGTTTATTGTGTAATTTTTGAAAGTAAATGCACAATTAAAAAAATTAGGGATGACGACGGGTACCAGTTACCCGCCCAACCGGGGTTCGAGTTTACAGTACCCATTTACCCGTGAAACCCGGTACCTAAATTGAGGTGCCACATTGTAGGTCGAAGGCTACTGTAAACATTAGGGATGTGCGAACGTTAGAAATTCGAACTCGAACTCGAACTTTATTCGAGTTTGGTTCAAGTTTGAAAAAAGTTCGAAGTTTGAAAGAAAATTTTTTTTTTTACTAATTTGTAGTGGTCTGCGGTCACATATTATTTGACAAGTCAAAAAATAGTTCTCAGTTTACAGGTACAAATTTAAAAACAAAAAAATGAATGGTGGAGGTGCAGGTCCAGGAGGCCAAGTCTTGAGTCATCTCACTTTCGTTCCGAGTCGCGTTTTCGTTCCAAGTCGATCAAAATCGCCAAATCGGTAGTCTTGAGACAAGACCACGAGTCGCACGGTGACTTGAAACGAAATATTTTTTCACGTTTCAAACCTTGAGATATTTGGTGGTGAGTTGGACTATTTCACGCGACTTGAGTCACTTGACTGCCACATCAAAAGTTTTAAATGACTAAATAAATATTTTATATGGTACATCCTTTGTATAAAGACGTGAATACACTCTAAAAATGTTGGCAGAAGGGTTTAAAAGTATTTAAAGTGTCCTAATTGTCATGACAAATTATTTTCGCTCGTCGCAAGTTAGCGGTCATCTGCATAAGTAGCGCTTTTGAAGGACTGCCCATCGTGGTCCCGTTGACCGAGTGGTTAGATCGCTTGGTTGGAGTGTAGAGGGCGCCGGTTCGAATCCCGTCTGGGAAAACTTTTTACTTTTTTTTACTCGTTGCATAATTATTGTTCCACTTATTATCTGTGACAAAACAATTTTTATAACTTTTCAATGAAAATTACCTTTTTTTTTTTTTACATTTCTTTGCAATTTGTTTTGGTATTTTAGGTAGGCTAGGCCTAGCCCTAGAAAACTTACGCAAAAATAACAATATAAAAATATGATTAATTAAATAGAGAGTACAATTGCCTTTAGGCTATTTGATAATAACAATCTGAAATAACATGTACAGGCCGAGCAGTATACGCCTAGTGTGTTTTGACAGTTGATTGAAAGTGCGAATCGATTATAGCATCGATAGTTCGTCACAATCGAGAATAGCATCGATATACTTCACAACATCGATTATTTAAATCAAAATTTTTATGTAACACTGTTTGTGATTGGTCGCTCTATGAGCTGTGGGGGCGGAGCTACAAGTCGCGAAAAGCCAGTCGACTCGGAATATTTCCAACTCACTTGTCGTTTCCAAACGCATGGTGGGTTTCAAGACTACCCTATTCGATTGCCAAGTCGCTCGCGACTTTCGACGAGGTGACTTGACTCAATTCACGACTCGAAACGAGTGGTTTCAAGACTTGGCCTCCAGAAGAGACATACTTTCTTGGTGGAGGTGCGGTCCAGACTTATCACTATTTACCTATTATGACCTTTAAGTTGGGTTCGAGTTCGAGTTCGATACAGTTCAAAAAAATTTTCACAGTTCGAAGTTTTTTTTTTTTTTAACTGGGAAAGTTCGAGTTCGAAGTAAAATAGTGGAGTTCGCACATCCCTAGTAAATATGCACTTTCTCGTACTTTTGTCATTGGTGGCGTTTTCTTTTGATTTATATTGTCATTTGTACATGCCACCAGACTTGTAGCAGTGTGCTATGAGTATGCTACCCTTCTCCTCCCCCCCCCCCCCCCCTCCTGCCTTACACCTTGCGCAATCTTCCAGAATTATACTGCGTAAATAATGACCATAATATCTCTAATGTTTTCAATCTGCTAGAAGTCAAAAGCTCTTATTTAGCCGCGGTCATTTAAACCAGTTCCCACTCGAACACTGAAGTTAAGCAACATCGGGCGTGGTCAGGGGTTTGAGTGGGTCGCCGCTCTGCCCTGAAACACACGTATATCGCTGGCTAGAGCAGACTAGGGTTTGTAAGCTTGTGTGACAGCTTCGTTCTCCTTGGCGCCGTCTGCTCGGCAGTCCGGGTTAGTGGAGGAACCTATATGACTGTCAAAAGTTACACCGTCCTTTCGGATGGGACGTAAAGCCGTTGGTCCCCTTGGTACTTTTCGGTAGGAGTAGGCTATGTGCCGGTACCGGGTTTCCCCTCCTCCCTTCTCTATTAAATTTGCACTAGTGGGCTACATTGCCTGTTGCAAATAGAGACATAAATTTAAAAAAAAATTAAAAATAAAAATAATGATAGAGGTAGTGAAAAATGGTGATAACGAAATTCGCGAAATTTTTTAAATATCAATTTTATTGCCTAAAATGTAATATTGTCGACGAGTTACATCATTAAGAGATGGAAAAAACACATTTTGAAAACGCGAATTTCGCGAAATCCGTTATATCGCGAAATAAAACAAAATTGTAAAAAACTGGTCAAAACGCTGAATTAGCTTCGCGAAATTAAACATTTTAGTGCCAAAATTTGGGAGGATGTGGAGGTGCTGGTCCAGAATGTTGAATATTGGTG
>JAMZAV010014251.1:0-14913 GCA_024449915.1 Sweltsa coloradensis
CTCCGCCCAGCTGACCCAGTTACTTTGTCATTCACTGGGAAGCTGGATCGGGTAGGTTCTGCCCAGTGATTTCCTCTTCACATCTCTGAAGATGAGCTGTGCAATCAGTTCGAAACGTCAGCATATAAATAATGACAATCGACACGGCGTATCCCGACAGCCAAGTTTTATTATATTCCCACTTATTTGTTATTATTTATTTGTTGAAATATCAATACTTCTATTCAAGCCTACTATTTATAATTATAAAGTATCAACTGGGACAGCTGTTTGACTTGTCTTACTCACACGATCTTCTTGTTTTCATCACTATGATCTACATGAGATAAATAATTGGAGCCTGTGTTTAATATTTAGATTATATTATGGACTGTTATTTTTTTCAGGATATAGTAGAAAATGAAGACATAAGATTGGATATGATGTTCATTGCTTCATTGGTGCATGACCTTGTCAAGGTAAGTGTCAAGAAATTATGCACTCAATATTCTACACATACTATAAAACTTTAAAGGTTAATAAGTTCAATGTATGTATTGCTTCTGTTTATAGGGCATGCTGTTCATCCACGGATCAGTTCTTAATTGCCAGGGAAATCTAAAGTCTTCCAACTGTGTTGTAACAAGTCGGTGGGTTTTGCAAATCACAGACTTTGGAATTCATGAGTTGCGTCAGTGTGCGGAAAATGATAGCATTGGCGAGCATCAGTATTATAGAAGTGAGTGTTAAAGTCTGCATAGAAACTAGAAAGTCATCTTTAAAACTGCTTGTTCAAACCAAACTTGAACTCTAAATAGGCTATTTGCATGAATTTTAATGAAAGTTAAACATACTGTATTATTGCAAATAGTATAGGATAGGCTTTGGGTGTATATCAAAATATCACGTTGAAAAGATGGGGTACGCCCTTTATGCGTAGGAATTTGTCAATATCCTACTTTTCAAAATTTGAGTGGTCAAAATAGGGATGCAGACATTATTCGTTGGCGGCTTATAATCGAGGAACATACTGTGAAACTCGCTCTCATTAGTCATTCATTATGATGCAATCGATCACCATGGCGCTATCTAAAGACATGATTTTGGCTCATTTTATTCAAGATTCCACACAACTGCATTGCACTTGGCTGTGCAAATCAATTGAATATGGGGTTCTTGGTTCTTACATTACCTAATCAACAGGATGCTTAGGTATTGTTACTTCATCTGTACTTATTCATTTTTAGAAGGATGCTTAGGATTGCCAAGGTGTGTCCCACTAGAAAATAATACTTAAAAATATTTTTTACTGCAAGTCCCATTCAGCTCAGGTAATCGAGGCTTTCCTGACTATTTTTTTGTTTTGGTGTTGTTAAGTACACCCTGCCAACAAGTATACAACAAAGATTGGATAACTCCTCCACCTCCAACTACTCTTCTCACTTTCCTGGTTGTCTTCCGGATTCAATCCAAATATATTAATCTGCAGTGGGTACCTATATGCAAAATATGTAGCCTACACGTAACACATAGATGAACTACAACACTATTTGATAAGTTTTTGAGTTGAGTTTTAAGGGAATAGAAAAATGTTTTTCTATCTTCTCGTCTATTTAACGTAGTAATTTCGTTATTATTCTGGTTTTGGTGGAGGTGCCGGGTTGACAGCTGAATATGTATATTTTTATGGGTTTTTGATTTATGGGCTATAGTTCTGAAAAAAAAAACTTATTGATATCTGTCTTGATTAAGGCTGCACAGGAGTAGCTATAATATCGGCGCGATGCAGTGTCCCCGCATTTCAGTTGGAACTCGGCCCACAATTGTCATATCGGCATAATTTTTTTTTTAATCTTTTCACGATAAAATTTACAAGAACTTGTGTGAGGTCGATTTTCGAAAGTGGATATAAAATGGGCTTATAAAAAAATGCGAACTTGGACAATATTTTGAAAATTTACATTCACTATAGAGCTTTATAAAAAAATTCACAAACTTTTTATGGAAAATGTACATCACACAAGTCCTAATTTCAACATTTATCTTCAAAATAAAAAAAAAATTACCAAAATCGTGTGAGTAGTTACCGCTAAACTACTGAACTACGAATGCATGTTTTGCCGCTATTTTAGGCCTTTTCAGCCCCAGCAAGTGGCGCACTCTGGCGATACGACTTTTTGAGTGACAGGATGGTTATTTATGTTCGCAAATAACAATTTCATTGGCCACAGAGTAAAAACTGTTCAGCTAATGCAGAACACCACTCAATGCATAATACATGTTTACTGTTTGCTATGAACACGGCAACAGTAAGACATTATGTTATTTGTGTAAGCTGTTAAGCTTGAATCAACCATTTTATTTTTCACGCTGAGCCCAATAAGAAACGTACACAGCATAATCATAATCGTGCATACGATATAAATTCGATGGAAATAGCTAAATTATAGTATGACCTGCAATGGTCATCAGTTCATATTAGGATTACGCCTCGCACATGATGTGAAAACATATTTACTTTATAGCATGTAACGGAACGCAATCTTTGTTAGCCTAGTATATGATACGTGTCAAATTATAACAGACAAAGAATTAAATTTAAAAATTACTCGTTTTGGAGTCGAACCCGGATCATTCGGTTCTATCCGCGCGTTTTCTTTTTGCGCGAGCTGGAGTATCCACGTCACAAAGTACTCGGACTCAATTGCGCAAGGCCATTTAAAATGGAAAAGTAAATAGTGTTCCAGTTTGGAGTCGTTCTGTGTTTAATTTACACGACTGTCAATACGAAATATCTTAAATATATTGCATTAAAATTGTCTCCACTGGGAATAGAACCCCGGCCGGTATCCCGCTGTCCGGGCGGTCGGGGCGGATGCTCTTACCAAATGAGCATTGGAGACGGCGTCATGAATTCAGTCTATTTGGTAGTTATATTTTATTATTGGGGTGTGATAGTAAGTGTCGATATCATCAAATACAAATGGTGAACATTGTGGGCACTACACCCAAAAAAATCAGAACGTTAAAGGTATATTCACGTGAGAAAATCTAAAGCCGATCATTGTACAAACTGTATTCGCATGGGCATATCCTCATTACACATGAAAGATATCAATCTTGGTTTTGTTTGTGCCTTTCAAGAACGACGTGGTAACGCAATAAATTAGTCCACAGCTGTCCCCACCCCCCTCCAGCAGCAAGCATTTCTCTTGCAATAGAAAGATATTATTCTCAAGGCCATGCATCGTGTGTAAAGCTGGGCTCCGACAATGTATGCCTGACAAGTATTTACTTTTTTTACGTGTTATCCAATCACGCATCATTGTTATTTGTGAATATTGTTTATTGTGCCATGCAAGTACCTAACCAACATACGGATGACATAAATAGAGGATCGACGACACATTCTGTTGATTTGCCACGTCATCGTCATTAGAAAATTTATTAAGATTACTTTATCAACTTCAAATGATAATTTTGTCTTTCAAACTTGCTCTATCTTAGCTAGTATCTTTGCTTTGACATGTTTTTGATAATTATATTTTTGGGTGTTGAATGACCTGAGTTACCTGATGGCGGAAAAGGTTCATATAATTTCCGAAGCAAAGTTTTTAAACGGTTACTAGTTACTACGATGAAATCTTCTGACTATAAAACGAGAATCATTAGTGTGCAGTAAAGAAAGTAGTACAATAAAGAGATATATACCGATCTGGAACAAACAGACAGACAATGTAAAAATATGGAAACAAATCGGTTACACATGTGTTTATATAATAATAATAATATATTATATCTGCGTAATGCTGTCTTCCCGCAGTTCAGCTGGAACTTACTTAGTCCACAATTGTCATATCTGCATAAAATTAGGAAAAATCTATTTACAATAAAATTAACTTATTTAAACTTTATAAAAACATGATACCTACTAAGGAAAATTTTGGAAAATAAAAATTTGCTTTCGAATACTAAAAAAATATTACACCTTTTAAAATTAAATACGCAAATTTCACAAGTATTTAAAATGTCGTGACTTGTGTGCGTGGTTGGGTATTGGAACATTAATTATTGTAGCTTGTTAGATTAATATTTTGTCAGCTTGCATTTCATCCATAGTATCTTGATGTAGGCCTACCATATTTTGTATTGACTATGAAAATAGCAACTAGTGCTAATGAATAAAGAACACTAGTGGTGTATCCATAAATGTCCAATGGGGGGGGAGGGGGGGGGGTTGTCAATATGCCAAACAGGGACGGGGGCTGGTGCGAAGCCCCAGTCGCCGGAGGCCTTTTCGAATTTTTTCTCGTATTTGACATTTTCAACGCCTCTAAACACGTTGTAGAGTCAATACATACCTAAAGTGCTATGCGAATCATAAAATTTCTTATTGTGCAAAGTCTGACTTTGTAAGTAATTGTAATTACCTATGTAAATATCATAGTTAGGTTGCTCTCTCCTTATATTTTTCTTCAATCGATTACACTCGTTTTTGTTTTTTTTTGGGGGGGGGCATGGGGGGGGGGCTTCAACCCCATAACCCCCCTCGCCCCCTTGGATACGCCACTGAAAAACACTACTACTATACTACCTACTACAAAAACAAAACAAAGTTTCAAAATCATGTGTTATGAGTTATGCCCTAACGGTTGAACGCTGACCCTTTCTCCAAATAAATAAAACAATCTGTGCATACTTAAAATGAGCAATCCATTCTTAATTATTGGCAGGGATAAATCACACATATAGGATTGATTTGTATAAACCGTATTATACCTTTTTAGTGCAAGGGCCACGAAATCTATAGCTATTTGGGGAAGTGGGAGGTAAAATGATCACTTAGGATTGATTTGTACTGTGTGTACAGTAAAAAAAAGTATACAATTATTTGAATCTTAATTTGTTTTTTAATGAATGCTTGGGCTCAAATTTTGGGTGTCTTGAGTGGGTTGGTCTGTTTTACATGGCCACACATTCATTTGTTTAAGTACTAAAATAATTCTGGGAGAAAATATTGGTAAAAAGGGATAATAGTAAGCATATCGACAATCCGACAATTTCAATTGGCCAGCGATTTTGGCCGAACGGGTTGAACTTCAACACAAAATAATACTAACACTTCTGAAACTAAAATGTTTTGCTTTGACCTTGATTCATTTTCACTAACACATCGCCCCTCCTCCCCCCCCCCCACACACACAATCGCATGCAATGTCTGGTCTTTGTCGGCGAAAGCGAAAAGCACCACCTGGACGCAAGCGAGAAAACGCGTGTGACACACTCACTCACACATAGGGTCCACCCGCTATCTGTCACAATTGGGTTGGTGGGTAAGAGTGAGGACAGTCATTATCTCTATCATAAACCTGCATTTCAGAGTCTCAAAACTCAAACATTAGAGAACGTTCTCGATAAACTAAAGAGAGCGGTGGCATCCATCAACGCGACTATATAGCCTATCATATTAAAACCCAATTAGTAGTTAAAAACACTGTTTTCAATTGTATTCATCACAAGTTTTTCTGTATTGGTTTTAACATACGTAAAAGTATGAACTCTTTGGTCGTGTGGTTAGAGGCTCTGCTTCCAATGCAGAAGGTCCAGGGTTCGATTCCGCTGTAGGCAGATTTATTAGAGTTCTGATGTGGATTCGAGTCCATCAGTTCTTAGGAATGTGTAAAACGGTGACTTTGGGCTTGGAGTCGTCTAGCATCGATGCACATGCACACAAAAAAAAAAAAATAAATAAAAAATAAGGTATACTATATATAATATATATATATATATATATATATATATAATATAATATATTATATAAGTAATGAAAGCAGTATAAGACTGATGTGCTGCGTGCTGCGTGACTGTGAAGTACCTAAACTATTTGTCTTTATACACTACTTACATATAATCAGTGGCGTAACTACGGAGGGCGAATTTGGTCAGAGGGGGCGAGGGGGAGCGCAACTTTTATTTGAAATTAATTATTTTCTTAGATATTATATAATGTTTTATACATTTTTCTTATTTTGCAATTTTTTCATATATTTTTAAGGTTTTGTAAAACAAAATTTGTCAAAATACTCCTATCCACTTAGAATCGAAATTTTTGCCGGGGCTGTGCGCTTCCACCCGTATCAACTGGGGGGCCAACCCCTCAGACCCCCCATTGTTCCCCAAACGTGCTCGTTACCCAGGAAAGAGCGTATACCCATAAATTATTTTGGATGATACCACTGACTATCACTGTACCAGTGTACCTACATATCCTTTCACTAGTTGTGCTGACCATTGATCTTTGGGAGGATACAACAATGTTCGCTCCGCGAAAAATAGGCAAGTTACGCCAATGTATGTATATACTGACAAGTGTTGCTCAATGGCTTGACTGATTCGGGAGGTCTCGGGTTCTGAATCCCGTCACAACCTGTCCTGATTATTATACTGTAGTACTGATTATTATTGTAGTATCGTATGCTAGCATATTATAATAATGCAGTGATTGCAATAATAGGCTATAAAACTTGTGTCCTGACCGGGGATCTTACCCGGGTCTAGGTTATAGCAGTTGAGTGGTGTGTATCCTGTGACCAGATTGTTCTGGACTTGAACCCAAGTCGCGTCACATTTTACTGACAATAATTTTTATGTTGATGGTCTAGCCTGTATTCATAATATTAATAACATTATACTTATTTCAAATGTTGCGTAATGTTCTTTATTTGCAATCCCTCATTCCATAGAATAATGATCATTGCATAGAGACAAAAACTAAACATTAATTGAATTATTTTGGTTTCCTCTCATTATGTGATGGGTTCGTAACACTCAATACAAAATGTGAGAATGTAAACACTTCTTTATACTTGACGGACGACACGTCATTTTACGCCAGCTCGTGAATGGGATATTTGATCTCAGTGCGACCTTGGCAATGTGTGAGCGCATCTGCGTCCTCTCAAACCTTTCTGCAGTACAAACAGATCCATGCCTCGTCGTAAATATACGGCTCGCTATTGAGGGACAAATTAAAAATATTTTAAACGGAACTTCTGAGGCCCTCCTCCAATACGTCTCTCCCGCAATCCCCTCACCCATGTCCGTTTCATCTCCAAGATTATGCTTAACGCCTGTGACACCTTAACTTCAACAATAAAAGAGTAGGCTAGGTAATAAGATTCAACCAATAATTTTGTGTGTTTATTTTATTGTAAATGTGGCATTCTATTGTACTGGTAATGGACTAAAGTATCAAAATGCTAAACTTGCTCTTCATAAAACATTTTCAATTTTAATTAATAAATGAAAAGTATTTAGAGTAAAGCTATCCATTCAGTCAATTGGGGACTTTCAATTTAAAGCAGAGTCAACTCTGTTGTCACAGACATCATCAACGTGCAAACTATGGTTAACAAGAGATTAGTATTTAAAAAAAATTTAATTATTCATTGTGGGAAACCTGTTATAGGGTGCAATTAGCCCCTCTTCAGGTGAACTAGGTATGTGCGGATAGGAAATTGTGAAGGGATGTCCGAGGGCTGCTTAAGTGGACTCAATCCTTACAATCACCTAACGACTGAGGAGGAAAACCTCGGAAAAAACCTTCAGACAGGATTGCCGATCTCGACGGGATTCGAACCCGGGACCTCCCGAATCAGAGTCGAGCGCTTAGCGCCCGAGCCAACACTGTCGGTAGTATTTAAAAGAGGAAATAGCTCAATTCACCAGCGGGCGGCGCTAGAATCATTATGGCTAATTCGGAACAAATTTATACTATTTATTATGTGCTCTGTAGCTAGGGCAGCTTCAAAGTCATCAATCGACAATCGGCAATCGCACACATACCCAACCCCTGTGATATGGATTAAGGCATATGTTAGAAGTTCAAACAACATGTGCCTGTGTGTTACCGAACCGGTAACTTTTGCATTGGAATTGAGGACCACTGGACTAACGATAATTCCCTAGACTCCAACTATAGAAAACTAACATAGTTAACTTTAAACTGTATCCATATTTTATTCATAGAGTGTGCTAAAATGATTTTATTTTTTTGCGTAATTTCATTTTTTAAATTGCAAAAAGTGGAGTATATGTTTTGTTTTGTTGTTTTTTTTGCCTTCCTTGCATTGCAAAACAGTGATTGAAAACCATCATATTAATTAAATGCATAGGGAATTCCAATATGAGCATAAGTCTCACCTGTTTTCATCTCACGGGCATCACCTAGTGATTGCTCCTGCAGCCGTTTGCTGACAAAAATTAGAACATCACAGCACAATTTTGATCAGAAGAAAGTAATTTACAATAATTATATACGTACCGGTTTCATTTAAGCTGGTATTTATCAGCAAGTTTACGTCGAAAAGTGATAGATAGTTGAAGTAATGTTGTTATTGTGAAAGGAAATAGCAAAATATGGTTTTATTCAGCAAATAATGGAATATTTGGTGTTATTACCATTTGGCGGTGTATTTCACACCTCTATTATACAATATAAATATTTATTTATATACCAATCAAGTCAGGAAGCCACTTGGAAAGAAGAAATCCCAAGGAAATGTAAACTTTTAATCTATAAGCTATATTTTCTACTAATACTGACATATGCCACAGTGACATGGACCTTGGACACAAAGCAGAAAGCCGGATTGTGGCAGCAGAAATGAAATTCTTGAGGAAGTGTAATGGGGTGACAAAAAACTACAGGATAAGGAGTAGTGTTATAAGGGAAAAACTAGGTGTTGAAAGTGTGCAAATAAGGTGGAGAGAGAACGTCTATTGGTTGGTTTGGGCATATGAAAGAAGGATCCGTCTAGGATACCAAGAAGAGAGTTGAAAAACAGAAGGGTTTGAGAAGAAAGTGGAAGACCGAGAGATAAGTGGGTGGAGCAGATTAAAGACAGTGTGAGAAGAGAGGAATGGCATGGAACGAAGTGGAAGCAGAAAGACTGTGGGAAAACCGGGAGAGATGGACGGAGCTATTAAACAGAACTCTGATAGTGGAGGATGCGAGCGAGGAAGAAGCTGAGGACATGGTTGTCAGGCCTGGCTAGCCGACAAAGAAGAGTTAGCCCAAGAAACGGAGTAGGTGATACTGCTCCCCCAACCCGATTTAATGTTGGAAAAGGGTCAAGATATATATATACAATATTTGCTAAAAAAAATACCATAAATCAAGTAAAAGTAAAAACGTGGACATAATAACCAATACACCAATTGCACGTAATCCATCAACATGACTAAAAGAGTGTTCCAAAGCAACTTAGCATTGAACTACTGAAAATCAGTTGTGTGAATTGAGTAGGTTGATTCTAAAAACAAATGTATTTATTTATGTTATGTAAAGTTCACTCTGGATTTCTTCTTTGCAGATTTACTATGGAAAGCACCAGAACTTTTGAGGCCTCCTCATACCCCACTAGGGGGCTCGCAAAAAGGAGACGTCTATGCCTTCGGAATAATCCTCTATGAAATCATTGGTCGGAAAGGTCCATTTGGAATTAGTCCCCATGAACCAAAGGGTATGTATATTACTTACAGCAATACATAAATAGTAAGCTTGTACTATTATATTCTAGTACATAGAGGATAGATCTTTAAATGCTTCAAGCTACTGTATCTCCGTTGTATCAAAATGAGAACTGAAGAAATACATACTTTTTTCTAACTACATACCTAAATTGTGTTCAAACTTAAAACTTGCATCAAAATGTATGTCTGCAATCTGCATTTAATATCATTACACGAGTTAAATTAAAATGTAGCACAACAACGGGTGCTGGGTGCATAAAATTATTGACGATCGTACTTCATGAAGTAGGCGTCAATTTAACTGCAATTACATGTTTTTATTTTTATTTTTATTTATTTTTATGGTTAAGTTGTATGCTATTTAATGACTTCACTAATGTGCATGTTACTCACAGACATGATATAATTTTATTGCCATTGTGTGAACTCTAGAAGGATACTTATTTGGTGCTCTTGTTTTAACATTATATTTTAATACTTGCCTGCTGGTTATTATAACTTATTATAAGTGATAGAATATATCAGATAAGAGTACATAATACAAATAAAACATTTGCATTAACTAGTCCAGACATCAATCATATTTGAAAACAGCAGCAGGTATTTTATTTTGGAATTTGTAAATCCACAACTTTTTTTAATTATCTTTGCCAATATGTAGGATATGGATGAAAGCTAGTTATGTTTTAAGAATCATTACTAAAAGTTAAGTGGTACATTAATTTAAATCTGTAGTAAGTACAAAATAATGCTATGTTTATTCACCAACTTGGATCCTCTGTGCAGATATTGTTAGTCGCGTGAAGAATTACATACCTGGTGAGGTTCCTTTCCGTCCCGACCTAGACCTGCTCAAATACTCCGAGTCCGGGTGTCCAGACTACATCCAGACATGCATCCAGGATTGCTGGGGAGAAAACCCGGAGCTCAGGCCAGATTTTTATGCCATTCGAAGCAGGCTCAAGAAAATGAAAGAGGGCATGTAAGTGATGAAACGTTAGTTATATTTATATATGTAGTGTACCCCTACTGCATCGTTATGACTATTTTCATCGTACTATTACCAAAAATTCTCCATTATCAAATATTGAATTAGTACTGAATATTTATTTACGTATTTATTATTTTTTCTGTACCGTATTTACTCGATTGTAGGTCGCACAAAGAATTGAAAATTGAAAGTCTAAAAGTGGGGTGCGACTTACAATCGCATGCAAACTTTTTGAAAAAAAAAATCGGCAGTTTTCAATAGATAATGATGTTCCCAAACGAAAACTTCATGTACACCAAGACGTGCGGGGTCAGCTAATCACAGAACAATTCACCACTCGACGCAAATACTCTCGTAACTGAAGACGTAGGAATTCGGAAAATGTGTTTTGAACGGTCTGTAGTACGAGCGAAAACAACTTGCCGGCCGGCTGCAGCGCCGACAAAGGAGATACGCGGGCACCACATGACTGGGCGGGCCGGCCGGCAAGTTGTATTCGCTCGTACTACAGACCGTTTCAAAAACACATTTTCCGAATTCAAACGTCGGGCGGAAAAGTTCTTCGAAGTACTAACCACACTATTTCACACGTAAATTGACTGTAAAGGCCTAGATATTCAATCGAATTACGAAATAAAGAGAATTTAGAATAAACAGAATCTAATAGGCATACACTGTCGTTAAACCCTATACTGATCGTTGGGACCGATGTTTTTGTTCGAAATACAACATTTTTCGAAGTATCTGAGCAAAGGTTTTACTGTAGTCCTACCACTGAACAAGACTTGCCAACTGCATAATATTTTGGCAGCATCCTAGAACTTCTTTGGACCCAAGGCTGATGGGATGTTGATGTTGAGGGGTTACTTACCTTGTCCTTTTTTATTTTACAATGTAAAGAATTACAGGGCATGTCTACCTGCATATTATTATAATAGTGCGACCTACATTCGCATGCAAACCAGCTTTTCGATTTTAGACATCTCAAAACTGGGGTGCAACTTACATTCGCGTGCGACTTACATTCGAGTAAATACGGTAATTTGTACAAATGTTACAAAATTAAGAATGAGACGGGAATGCAGGCCTTTGTGGCCCATCCAGCCCAGTGCGATCCTGTCCCATTCTTATCAGTTATCATTAATATAATAAAGTAGTAACATAAAATTATCTTATAAAAGGATGATAATGTGAATGTGAATGTTTAATAGATGATACAGTTTATTAATATGATATGTACTAGTTATAAATGAAATAAAGATCTAGTGAATGTAGCCGGTATCAAAGATCCATTATTGATAGCAGTGGTCGTCAACACTAGGCCAATCAGGCAACCATTTGCTATCTGAAGTGATCTTGAATGGCCCTTTTTAAACACCTTTTATTTTTACGTTGCCTTTTTTTTGCCGTCACATTTTGGATAAATAATTATAATTATAACTTGATAAGGTACTTACCGCCATCTATTGCCCAAATAAAGAAACCTTTTAGATAATTTTGGCCTCTAACAGCTAATCTCTTTTTATTTTAAAATGGGCTTTTCTAATAGGTTCCTTCCCTTTTGGGTTTTGTTTATTTAAAATGTATGTTGGGGAATTGTTGTTCCATAGGCATCGAAACATTGGACCAGATGATGGATATGATGGAAAAATATGCTAACAATCTGGAAGATCTAGTCCGGTGAGAGAACTCGCCTCCTGTACGAAGAAAAGCTGAAGACTGAAGGACTCTTACACAGAATGTTGCCTTTGTGAGTACCGGTACTTGGCACTAAATTAATATTGTTTTGCCACTTTATTTTATAGGTTTTCATAAGTAAATGATTCAATCATAATAAGAGATGAGTGTGAAGAGCATTTTGATTTTCAAATGTAGCATTTTGGGAAGCTTTTAAATCTCAAAGTTGGCACTTATGCATTATAAATTCCTGTTAAAACAAGTTAAATTAAAGCCAATAAAGAATTCAAATTTATCCACATTAGGGATAAGTGAAAATCGTAGTTTGAGTAATTTGCAATAGCTTACACATTGGCAAACATCAGTTTTTGTAGGGTTTGCATTTTGTATCATTAAGAAAATTACGTACTTGCTATTAGCATTTTGTAGCTTTACTGCAAGTTTCTAATTTCACTCGTATCTCTCGATCATTCTCAGCTCATTACACAATGTTTCCCATTTACTCTATTTTCTAACCTGTCGACTCTTCTACAATCCAAACTAATGTTGACTGTTTGGAATGTTTTTGAAATATTAAAATTCATTGCCCCAGTGCCACTGAAAATATTTATTCAGTGGTCAATATGTTGTAATATGTTAGTCTATTGCTTATGCAGTTACTGTTAACCATATTGCTTGTGTATAGTTATTGCAAGCCTATGGTGTTTTATACGTGCAAATGTGAGAGCTGAATTTAATGCTTACTTTGTTGTTTTATTGAATGCTAGGGAACAGCAGCTAATAAAAAATCATTGAAACCTATCTACTCCTCACCACTATAAAAAATTTATAATATTTTGATTATATAATTTTAAAGTCAATTTTGGTGGTCCGGATTTTGATTGGAGTATGCCAGTTCATACATACTTCATATTCATTCTTTAGACCTGGTCTAGCCTTCAGTTGCTTAACAATGCACTTATCAATTTGTGAATGTTCTAGACCGGTTGCAAATCAACTAACAAACGGCATCGGCGTGGAGCCGAGACATTTGACCTTGTGACGATCTACTTCAGTGATATTGTGGGCTTCACAGCAATGTCTGCTGAGAGCACTCCTCTCCAAGTGGTCAACTTTCTCAATGATCTCTACACACTCTTTGATCGCATCATTAAGGGGTACGACGTTTACAAAGTTGAAACAATCGGAGACGCGTACATGGTTGTAAGTTTTTTTACTTTACTCTATGCATTCTTTGTTTATTGATATCCTTGCAGGATTACAATTGACAACAAATGATTTACCAAAATAATTAATATTGCTAGATACATGCTTAGAACCCTTGAGGCTACATACTTTTCAATTGATGTAGGAATAATGGCAAAGCAGAGATGGGGATTGGAATTTGTTCACTGTCTATACTCTATTATATTCAAAAAAATGGTTTTACAGGAGAGAAAATAATAGAGAGGCAATCTTGTAAATCCCACACATACAAACAACTTGTAAAATACAGCCTAACCATACACATTCAAGAGTAATGAGATCTAAAAGAAGTGCCAAGCTCATGTACCCTTCTACATTAGTGCATTCTTAATTCATAAACATGCACTACATCCTTGAAAAGCTTGGCATAATAGAATTTGCAACTATTAATTTAAATGTTCATGCAAATTCTATTTTGCACTTTGGCAAACCTTATCACCTATCAGTATCACATTAATATTAACACAATCTTATTCTATTATCACATAATTCTTAACATTTTATGCATATTGCACTTTGCCAAAAGTGTACCTATATGCTAATTTACGTTTAGACAACACGAGAGAAAGTCTCCCTTCTTCATCATCATGCATCGTTGTTAATCATCAAATGTTATACTGGTCTCTGTAAAATAGCAGAAAATGCTGTATGTGGCCAAAAAAATGTAAAAAAATGTTTTCTCTATGGCAGAAAGAGAGAAATTTTAGTCACCATCAAATTTGTGCTGTGTTAAGTCATTTAAGTCTGCCACTAATTAGGTGGAAAAACAATGTATAATCACTAATCAAACCTAGCCATTTTTTGTCTTTCTTGTGTTTCATCTGTAAATAATTCATTGTACAACAAAAATGAAGACTATCTATTTAAACTTGAAAACAGAATGTCTCAACATGATTTAATGTTGCGTGGCTCGGTTTGAATGCGGAAATGTAGGGGCTCATGAAATATACACTTCAGCACTGCTTTCTTTAGGTAGGTGTCCGGTGTACCTTCATAGAAATGTGTCAACTCAATTGATACCAATATTCTTGTACTTTCATTTACTTAAAAAACTCTTTCTTGCCCCAGGTATCTGGTCCTTCCTTTAAAGAACGGCGATCTTCACGCGGGCGAGATTGCATCCATGTCGCTTGATCTCCTAGACGCTGTGAAAAACCATCGTATTGCCCACAGACCCTCGGAAACACTCAAACTGAGGATCGGTGTGCACACAGGTCAGTGACAATATCACTTTGTTGTTTAATATCTTTCACCTCGAACCTCCCTGGGTTTCAATGCTGCTTCCCAACTAGGGTGGGTCGAAAAAAATGTTTTTTTTTTTTTTTCGGAACGCTTTAGTGCGGAAAAGTTTCCTTTTGTAATAAGAAGAAAAAACGGCATTAAAAAAATTAAAATCGGTTAACTAATATTTTTTTTTCGGAACGCTTAGTGCGGAAAGTTCCTATTGTAAGAAGAAGAAAAACGGCATGAAATTAAATCGGTTACAC
>JAMZAV010014252.1:0-14353 GCA_024449915.1 Sweltsa coloradensis
GGGCGCCATGTGGATTTCGACCATCGAGAGGGAAGTCGAGAGGTCGATCGTAGCAGCACGACTCACGGCGGAGATAAGGGAGCAGTCCATAGAGGGAACCAGTCGGCATCAACCTGATGATGGGTGAGGAAGTTTCACCCGAAAATTAGTTTTTTTAAGTAAGTAGTGGCCTCGGTCATAAGTTTTTAAGTTACGTTTTAAAACAAACAATTTACCAAATGGCCCAAACTAAATTTGATAAGTAGCATACGGTACAATAACTTGTAAATTAGGCCTATAGCCAAACCTTGAGATCTCAGGGCCAAGCTTATGAATAGGGATGGTAAAAAACGGGTAGTATGAAAGTTTCCTAAACAGGGCTTCAGGCTGGATTTATGTTCTCTTTGCATTCCCAACCTGTCAACCCTTCTCAAGTCTAACCCCTTCAACTAATCACGTTTATGACGGCGACAGTAGTTTACCCGCACTTTGCCAGTGCTAGAAAATTAACCGTAAGAAACGATGTTATTGTGCAATTGACGCCAATTGCAAGCATCGGACGTAAAAATAAGCACCATGTTAAATTATTTACGCGCCGATATTCCGGCAGTCTGTTTCCGCAAAACCCGTAAAGACGAATTTATTAACCTCTACCCGACCACTAAACGTTTAAACGTTTAACCTTCTCATCCCTACTTATGAATCTTCTGCATTTGCGCACTTACCCCTCATGCACAAAGACTTGCGTCAGAAGTTGCGTACACAAAGATGGACGAGTTGTCTCGGGCAATAATGTTTGTAGATGAATGGAAACAAAATGCAAACAAAAACCAATCCCAAATGAAACGAAGAAGTTATTTAGCACTAAAAGATAATTTTAGGTTGAAAACAACAAGCTTTTATTAATTATTTATTTTGGGTAGCCTGCGACAATAATATGTAGTGTCAAAACTCGCACTATTAATCACTCACTTTGGTGTAGGTAGGTAGTGGAAAACGAGTCATTTCTATGCAGAGGGTCCGGGTTAAATCTCTCTCAACTTTATAAACTTTTTTTGCAATATTTTTATATATATATAATATATTCAGGTTCGGCCTATATTCAGCACAATACAATAATTTGTGAATTTCAAGGGGCTCTAACAATTTACAGTTGCAGGAACATAGTATAAGCTAGAAACTGATAGTAATAAAAATTATGTATGTAGCTCCTGCCTGGTTAGGCCAACAGTGCAAGCCTGCCCGACTAGAAGCTTAGGCCCTATAAAGGCCTATAAAGCTACCCACCTCATTAACAACAAACAGATTTGCTTGTCTTTCCATCTTGTTTTCAGCTCTTGTATGAGGCATGAGAGTCTTCAGATCGTCCATTAGATGACGATAGCGATAACTAATGCTTCGTGTTGAAAACACAAGAACTCGTTGTTTGTTAATCCATTTAATCTGAAAAAAAATCAAAGATATTGTTAGTTGTTCATACTGGCCAGCATAGGCCTAGTAGGCTACCTACAAACACTAATAAACAACAATGCTGGTGGTGGTTAATTGTTGTTAAAAAACTTAAGAATGATAGGCCTACTCATCTAGGCCTAATACAGAAGCTAGTGTGCATAAATATTCTCTTATTGGGATTCTATCTTGCTTCATTCTTCGTACGCGCCCATATACGTACCATCGAAGTCTTTCGGCACTTTTTCGGTTGGTATGGACAGTTTTGTTTACACTGTTTTCTTTTCCATTAAAAACATGAAAAACCACTTCAATGAGAAATAAATATAGAATAACTCATTATTAACGATTTATTAACACTAATCACTCAGAAAATATACAATTATATAGGTAAGGCCTAATTACTCTTACTAATCACTCGTGTATTTCACTGTTTTCGGGCAGCCATCTTGGTAGGCCTACTTTTTCGGTTGGTACTTGGTATGGACCGGTTTTTTAACATTGTTTTTTTTTTCAACAAAAACACTGAAAAACAACTAGGCCCCTACCGGTAATAGCTAGGCGGATAAGCCTAACAATTAGGGGTTTTGTGGTAGAGGGCTGAATTTGATTGTATACTCAGAACAATATTACAAGAAAATTGCCTCGAGGAGCCATGAAAAAATCTATCCGGTTAAAGGGGTGGAAGGGTTGTGAAAAATGGAATTGTTTGAATATTCAAAAATTCAAAAATCAAACTAAATTTGATCCTAAGACTACAAAATTAAAACATATTATAGATTAAAGTCCAAATTTAAATAAAAAAATATATATCACCATTTTTTGTATATCTAACCAGATTTTGCACCCTTTTTCTTTTTTTCACAAATTTACCCACTGTGCTGGGAGGATTAGCTTACCAGTCACGATAGGGCCGGGAATTTTGTCCTAAAACATTTAGAAGAATGACCTCAAAAAATTGGCCCGAGGAGCCCTCAAAAAAGTTGCTTTCTTATAGGAGAAAGGGGGGGGGGGTGTACTTAAAGGGTTGATAAAACTTAAACAAAGAAATCCATATTAAAATATTATATTAAGGGCGCCAAATTAATATGTATTGTAGATTTAGGTCTAAAATTTAATTAAAAAAATAAAATTCGACTTTACATGTAAATCTGATCAGATTAAGCGCCCTTTGACCCATTTTTATAAATTTACTCAATATTAACGAAAGTGTGTCATGTGACCACTCGTTTTGTTCAAAATTATGCCAATAATAAGAAAAAGGATAAAACAAGTTTTTTAACACCTTAGGTACAGTTTCACTCAATGGACTTTGACCCCATTTTCAAAAGATTACTCAATATTAACGAAAGTCTATCATGTGATGACTCGTTTTGTCTCAAATTATCCTAATAATACGAATTAGGACGAAAATAAGATTTTGTCATACCTTGGTACATTTTCACTGAATGGACTATGTTAGGTTATGTTTCTAAATAGGCTATTTTACACTTATTCTTAGAAAATAGGCCAAAGACCTTGTGTGAAAATGTACCCAAGGTGTTAAAATCTTATTTTCGTCCTAATTAGTAATATAAGGATATTTTAAAACAAAACGAGTCATCACATGATAGACTTTCGTAAATATTGAGTAGACTTTTGAAAATGGGTCAAAGTCCATTGAGTGAAACTGTACCTAAGGTTTAAAAACCTGTTTTTATCCTTGTTCTTATTATTGGCATAATTTTGAACAAAACGAGTGGTCACATGATCACTTTCGTTAAATTGAGTGAATTTGTTAAAATAGCATCAAAGTCCATTCAGTGAAATGTACCAAGGTATGACAAAATCTTATTTTCGTCCTAATTCGTATTATTAGGATAATTTGAGACAAAACGAGTCATTACATGATAGACTTTCGTTAAATTGAGTAAACTTTTGAAAATGGGGTCAAAGTCCATTGAGTGAAACTGTACCTAAGGTGTTAAAAAAACTTTTTTTTATCCTTTTTCTTATTATTGGCATAATTTTGAACAAAACGAGTGGTCACACGATACACTTTCGTTAAAATTGAGTGAATTTGTTAAAATGGGATCAAAGTCCATTGAGTAAAAATGTACCCAAAGCATCACAAAATCTTGTTTTCATCCTGATTCGTATATTTGGGAGAATTGTAACAAAAAGAGTGGTCTCACGATACACTTTCGTAATATTGAGGAAATTTATGAAAATGGGAAAAGGGCGCTTAATCTGATCAGATTTACATATATGGTGAAATTTTATTTTTTTAAATTAAAGTTTAGACCTTAATCTACAATACACATTAATATGGCGTTCTTAATGTAATATTTGAATACGGATTTCTTTATTTTAGTTTTATCAACCCCTTTAAGTACACCCCCCCCTTTCTCCTATAAGCAAGCAACTTTTTTGAGGGCTCCTCGGGCCAATTTTTTGAGATCATTCTTCTAAATGTTTTAGACAAAATTCACGGCCCTATCACTTAACCCGTAACTGGTAGGCTAATCCTCCCAGCACAGTGGGTAAACTTGTGAAAAAAGAAAAAGGGTGCAAAATCTGGTTAGATATACATATATGGTGATATATATTTTTTTTATTAAAATTTGGACTTTTATCTACAATATGTAATAATTTTGTAATCTTAGGATCAAATTTAGTTTGATTTTTGAATTTTTGAATATTTGAAAAATGCCATTTTTCACCCCCTTCCACTTCTTAACCGGATGGATTTTTTCATGGCTCCTCGAGGCAATTTTCTTGTAATTTGTTCTGAGTATACAATCCAAATTCAGCACTCTACCACAAAAACCCTAATTGTTCTTGTATTTTCCTTTAATCCGCTTGACTATAAGTAGTTTTGTAACGAAATACATATCAGGTGCGCTCGTATAAAAAATATCCTAGAACTAGCGCGGCAGGTAACTAGTCCGGAAAGGTCGACTAATCTAACGTACCCTAAGTAGTTTTGTAAAACCGGTTCATACCAACCGAAAAAGATCCTGCCACGCTAGTTCTAGGATAATTTTGATAAGAGCGCACCCGAAATCCTTTCCGTTACAAAACTACTTAGGGCCTACCGGTAGGGGCCTAGTTGTTTTTTCAGTGTTTATGTTGAAAAGAAAAACAGTGTTAAAAACTTGTCCATACATACCAACCGAAAAAGTACCGCTAAAATGTTTCTGGGGTTTGGGGTATACTCTGGGAGGATTTAGTACATACCTCTGGAGGGGCCCTTAGTGCATCGCCGCTAACGCACGTTTCGACGGCCGGGATTTCCCTCGCGCGCCTTCCCGCAGAGAGCAGGCAACGAGACTGAGCCGGCGTATTCAGTAGCTCGCGATACTTATGTTTAGTGCAAATAATGGTTTACAGTTGTGTTTACAATAACAAATACGCTGAATTGCCTTGCACCGTCCTTTACTCTGCATCGTGACACAAAAAAATACTGCGGATAAATTATGGGAGAGCTTCGAATAAAAAGAAATAGGCCTACATCAAAACTGTAAAAGTGAAATCGTTATGAATTGTTTAATCGTTTAAATAACAATTTGGCTTAAATTCTCACTTCACTGCACGTAGGAAAGGATTTATGTTTTCCATCTTATAACTTATTTGTACGTTATGTTGTCGGGAAAATGTGTTGTGAACATGGTTGCATTGTTTCGAGTACAGATTGCTAAGATAAATGTGTTCTGTGTTATGATTCGTTCGTTAGAAATACTTATAAAATATCACTAGATAGTAGATACCACATTTTTATCTCAAGGTAGGTTTAGGTGGTAAGGTGTCACATTTTAATTGTGCATGTATATTCACGAGAAAATAAATACAACAATAATTGCTTCATCGTGCCATTTGATTTTATCTTGCGACTTTCTTCACATAGTTTTTACAATGTGGTCCACAGCGGCCACAAAATGTTGGTGTGTCAAGATAATTTGGTAATAATTTTCCTACACTTACTCGGTCTACTCGAAAAAGTAGTCCATGAATCTATATTGCCCAGGCATTATAAGAGATTTTAGGCCAAAAGATCAACATTGCTAACCTAAAGCTGAATTTTGGAACATCGTTAGTATTCATCATTCTTAAAACGCACAGAGAGTTCCCAAAAGCACAGACGCTTGCTTCCTCCGCTATCGCGCCAAAGGGCTCAAGTCACACTGTTACATAAAAATGCTTATAAAACCTGAACCAACAGAGATAGGTATCTCTGTGATTTTTGTTTCAAAATTATCGGGACTATGTAGGCCTACGCTTTGTGTTAAAGATTCAAAACATATATTATTATCTTTTATATTAGTCACAATCACTAGTAGTGCTGGTGCCTAACTCAATACTTCCAAGTAGGCCCTATATCCCGTGAATCTTGAATTAGGTCGAGTTCACGAAAAATTATCAAGACATAACAAATATGCGGGTGGCTGTCTTGTGGAAGCCACTTTTTGATTTTTTACCGTGCGATGAAAATTGACTGAGATATGACCTAAATGGCAATTGTTTGCGCATCGGCACTATAGCCAAATAGTAGGCCTACGTGGAACAAGCTGCATCAACTATAAAAATATTTCAAAGCCGGAAACCAATACCAAACTTTAGGATATGGTAAAAGACATGTTTTAGAATGTTTATTTTCACTTGGGACACGCTTGGTAGCAAATGAGTCGCCTGTCATGGCGTCCTCAAGATGGCCACCAAAATAATTCTTAAAATTGCTGTAACTCAAGAAGTAATCATCGGATGTGAACAAAACAGGTATTGTTTTAATGGGTTTTTAATGCTCTACAAAACTGTCATCAGCAGTTTTATCGCAAATGCAGTAGTTTTAATTATATTTCTAAATTAGTACAATGTATTGGAATTATAGCAATTTTAAAATAAATATATAATTATTTATACGTAGAACTCGTTAGATTGCCAAGAAATTTTCACACTATACTAAAATAACGCCAATAAATCCTAAATTGTTAGTCCCGAAATGAAATTCCGGTAACTTATTGATTAATTAATTAATTAAATTAAGCATTAATTAAATCCCAATTAAAAGTTTATTATTTAAGTACCACAATCACATAGTGTATCACACAAGAACAATTCGACCACAATTGACTTAAAAATTATTGGTTTCAAAACTTAATTCCAATCACTTTCATATTAATTTAATTAATTCAATTAATTCATCACCAAATTAATTACATTTAAGTTAAATTATACCACTTTTCACTTATGTATTATTATGTAGGTACCTAAAACTCGATCGATCGTCATAAAAATATACCACTTTACTGACATAATGCCAGTGAATCCAAAATGTCATATCCCGAAACAAAATTCCTATAACTAACCGATTAATTAAGCTTGCAAATGGTTCCTAGTTTGGTTGTGTTAATTTTACACAACAACTGGTGTTTAAATCATTTAATATAATTTATTAATTAATTCAATTAACGTGAAAGTTACACGATCAATTAATTTTGGGACTATATATTTTTTAAATCATAGGCCTACTTGCATTGTTTATATTTGATACTTTTGTTGCCATTTTTTATGTGCTACGCGATTGTCAGCAACACAATTATTGAGATATAAGTAATTCTTCAATTAATTCCTTAATTAATCGGTTTAGTTATAGGATTTTTGTTTCGGGATATGACATTTTGGATTCACTGGCATTATGTCAGTAAAGTGGTACCGTAGGTTATATTTTTATGACGATCGATCGATTTTAGGTACGGTATACATAATACATAAGTGAAAAGTGGTATAAATTTTAACTGAAATGTAATTAATTTGGTGATGAATTAATTAAATAAATTATTTTTTACAATACTATTCGTCATAAAACTAGCTTTAGAATGATTCCAAAGTCGAACACATTATGTTAATTTTACTCAATTAATTGAGAATATTGTCATTATTTTGAATTAATATGAATTCATTTAAATTAATATGAAAGTTTATTGGAATTAAGTTTTGAAACCAATAATTTTTTAAGTCAATTGTGGTCGAATTGTCCTTGTGTGATACACTATGTGATTGTGGTACTTAAATAATAAACTTTTAATTGGGATTTAATTAATGCTTAATTTCATTAATTAATTAATCCATAAGTTACCGGAATTTCATTTTGGGACTAACAATTTAGGATTTATTGGCGTTATTTTAGTATAGTGTGAAAATTTCTTGGCAATCTAACGAGTTCTACGTATAATTATATATATATATATTTTAAAATTGCTATAATTCCAATACATTGTAGGGTAATTTAGAAATATAATTAAAACTATTGCATTTGCGATAAAACTGCTGATGACAGTTTTGTAGAGCATTAAAAACCCATTAAAACAATACCTGTTTTGTTCACATCCGATGATTACTTCTTGAGTTACAGCAATTTTAAGAATTATTTTGGCGGCCATCTTGAGGACGCCATGACAGGTGACTCATTTGCTACCAAGCGTGTCCCAAGTGAAAATAACATTCTAAAACATGTCTTTTACCATCCTAAAGTTTAGTATTGGTTTCTGGCTTTGAAGTATTTTTATAGTTGATGTCAGCTTGTTCCACATACTATTTGGCTATAGTGCCGATGCGCAAACAATTGCCATTTTGGCCCAGTCAATTTTTATCGCACGGTAAAAATCAAAAAGTGGCTTCCACAAGACAGCCACCCGCATATTTGTTATGTCTTGATAATTTTTCGTGAACTCGACCTAATTCAAGATTTACGGGATATACTTGGAAGTAGCCTATTGAGTTAGGCACCAGCACTATTAGGCCTAGTGATTGTGACTAATATAAAAGATAATAATATAGGCCTATGTTTTGAATCTTTAACACAAAGCGTACATGGTCCCGATTATTTTGAAACAAAAATCACAGAGATATCTCTGTTGGTTCAGGTTTTATAAGCATTTTTATGTAACAGTGTGACTTAAGCCCTTTGGCGTGATAGCGGAGGAAGCAAGCGTCTGTGCTTTGGGGAACTCTCTGTAGCCTACGTTTGAAGAATGACAAATGCTACATGTGTGCCAAAAATCAGCTTTAGGTTAAGGATATTGATGTCAAAATCTATAATCCTGGGCTAGTAGCAAGTTTTTCATATAATAATGAACTGTTGTGCAATGTAGGACTACACATTAATTTATTCTATTTCACAAACTTTATTCAAAACATTTTCGTAAAGATTGCAGCTGTAGAGTATACACTCTAGACATCAGTTTTACCAGCTGTGACCCTCTTCAGGTAACAAAACAAGATTATTGTGGTATTAAAGTAATAATTGTTTAGGTATTCTCCGAGGGCTGTATAGAGCACTTAATCCCAACACCTTGTAAAAAATCTCATTAAAAATGGTCAGGATTGCTAGTGGATGGATTCGAATCCGTGACCCACCGAGTCAGAATCTCTCGCGTTTCGCTCGTAATATAATATCTAGATTATTATATTTCATGTCAATCCGAAGCCAGTGAAATTCGATCTTAGATGTGTAATTTATAACAGAGAGTAAATATAGAGAAATAAATAAATACGTGTTAACGCCAGGGATAGTCAGCAGGCGCATAGGAACTCCTTTTCGAGTGGGGGGGGAACAACAAATCTGCTGCCAAGCACGGGGGTTTGGGGGCAACAACAGCGCCGCAGACAAAAATTTTGAAAATTAGGTTTTTAGAGTGTGTTTGGTACGTTCTAGAAAAAAATCGTGGGCTGAATGCAATACCAAATTAATGTATTTTTTGTACAGTAAAAACTATAAAACTAAAAATAAAGTTGGAATTATTTACTAGGCCTACAATTCAGAAATTGTAGTAGGGCCTAAATAATATCAATTGACGACTTGAATTGTACCGCCTCCTGACGTCACGAGGCAACATGGCGGAATTAGTGGGTATAAATCCTCATTTCGTAAGTTGACGCCTGCTTCACGGAGCAACACTTATCACGCTCTAACTTTTATTCTATTCATTATTTGGACAATAGTTTAAATGAATAATATTTAGCAAATATATCATTCTTTGTAATAGCGATTATTTCGATTTTTTTGACACAGTCGTTAGCTTGTTATAACAATGTACGCATCATTCATGTGAAAATTATCAATACTAAAGTTTTCTCAATAATTTATTTGACAAAAACTACTGATCGATTTCGACAAGACCTCTTTGAAAATATGCACCAGACTTTTTAGACAAGAAATAAACTAACTTTCTAGATAGAAAGTGCACTGAACGAAACTTTGCAGCATAGAGTAATATGCAGGGTATGGTTTTTATCTAAAAAAACGCACTCTTGACGTGCGGATGAGCCGTGAAAAAGTGCACGCTGCATATTACTCTATGTTGTAAATTTTCGTTCAGTGCACTTTCTATCTAGAAAATTTGTTTATTTCTTGTCTAAACAGTCTGATGCATTTTTCACTTGTGTGATGCGTACATTGTTATAACAAGCTAACGACTTGGTCAAAAAAATCGAAATAATCGCTATTACAAGGAATGATATGTTTGCTAAATATTATTCATTTAAGTATTGTCCATATAATGAATATTAGAATAAAAGTTAGAGCGTGATAAGTGATGCGCCGTTCAGCAGCCGCCAAAATAAGGATTTATACCCAATACTAGTCACGTGACCTATCGATCGTTTTAAGCTCCGCCCATTTCGAGTCGTCAATTACACCTACGGAGTGTTTTCCCGACTAAACAAATCGAGAAAGTTGGAATAGTTAAGAGATAGACCATGCATGGCTTTTGAGCCAGTTTCAAAAGAGCTGTTAGGTCTTTTCTTCATTGTTCTGAGGTTCTCCTTCCTTCCACTGTCAGTCAGTCACAAACAAGTCTTCGTTAAACACACCCCAGTACCCCAGTATACGGACTGCAATACCGTGTCACAGCATCCCGACGCTACCTATGCCAATTATAATTAACTTTTTACTCATTTACAAAACAAAAGCATCACAGTGGGAAATTCAAAATTGAAAATTCGTTATTCAGAATTTGTTTCCGTGCGTATTTACGGCGAGACTGAATTTATAAGATTCTGAGTGGGGGGGTCACGGGAAAAAGTGGGGGGGAAACTCCCCCCATTCCCCCCCCCTTCCTACGCGCCTGATAATCAGATCAATTTCAATCTAATCTAAACATTCCCCAGACCAATTATCGAGGTCATTTGTCTTGGACACGTGTGAGACTAAGAATCTTGAGCTTCACCAAACAATATCTTCAGAGGAACCCCCGTGCATCTCTATGACGTTGATCGTCGTACCTAATTAACATGACCAATAACCAAACATCTCCAAAATATACATCAGAGCAAAAACCTTTACAAACGGTCAAGACCAAAGATCAGACAGTCTGTCAAAAACTACATTCAACAACCCTAGAAGCTAGAAAATTATATTGTTATTTATATGGTTATTACCTTTCCAATCGCAAACAAAGGGTGGATGTAGGAACCGAGAGCAGTTCTTCGGGTTGGGAACCTCTCATAACCGGTGTCCCCCAAGGGTCAAATCTAAGCCCAATATTTTTTAGTCTGTACATAAATGACCTTACTTTTAATCTAGATGGTGAATGTAAAGCAATTCTTTTTGCTGATGACACCAGTGTGGTGATAACAGCAAAAAACATTCATGAATTACTACTAAAACTTGAACGTATTCTCAAAGTATTAGAAGCATGGTTCACAGCTAATAAAATGAAGCTGAACTGCTCTAAAACTCAAATCATGAGCTTCCAAATAAAGGGAGAGCAAGACAAACACACAATCACACATAATGACATATCCATTGAGATAGTGGACCATGCAAAGTTCCTTGGCCTTACACTTGACTATAAGTTAAAATGGATATCTCATATTGGAGTGTTTTGTGCAAACGTCTCAGTAGCTCATGCTTTATGATGCGGACCCTATCTTCACAATGTGACCATAAAACTACAAAGATGGTTTACTATGCCAAACGTGCAATCTCTGATCTCGTATGGAATATTATTTTGGGGTGACAACACATATTACAAAAGTATTTGTCTTACAAAAAAGGGCCCTGAGGATTATGTTGCATCTGGGAAGAAGGGTCTCATGCCGACCATATTTTAAAGAAATAAAAATCCTTACGGTGGCATGCCTGTACATGATGGAGGCAATAATGTTTGTAGGCCTACATGATTTCCCAACATCATACCTGCCAAGTTTTGAATTCCCAAATTCGTAAAAGTCCCCAAACAGACTTTTAAGGGGCAAACGAGAGGTGGCGCGGGCAACCGGGGGGTCTGGGGGGCGAGCCCCCCAGCAAAGTGGGGGGGGGTCCGGGGGGCTTGCCCCCCGGATTTTTTTTTACAATCTTGGTGCAATTTCGTGCGTTTTAGTGAGTTTTTGGGGACACTTTAATCATTCTTTTTTTTTCTCGGCATGTTCGATGGAGGGGTGTAAGGGCGGGCGGGCCGTGAGGGGGAGGGGGTTGCACATACCAAGGAAGGCAAGAAACGTGAAATTCACACGGCGCGCCAGTTTTCAATATAAAATAACGATTTTTTTGTAAAAAAAAAAAAAAAAATTGAAAATTTTTGAAAATTGAAAAATTCGTAAAATTGACAGGAAATGGGAAAATCGTAAATGACTACCGTTTTTTCGTAAATTTTACGAATAATTTCGTAAAGCTTGGCAGGTATGCAACATATTTTTTTGGGCAAATGATGGGCTTCACAGATTCAACACAAGAGGTAGGGTCAGTGGGGGTAAGTGTGGCATGAAAAAAAAAAGTTTGACTTTGAGGGTTTAAAGTTTTCCTTGGTTAATTTTGACCTAATACTTTCAAAATTTGAAATCTAAGAACTTTGTAATTTTTCTCAACTAAAGTGTTGAATATAACAAAGGCACTTTGTAAAAAAGGGAAAATAAAAAAAAGTTACATAAAAAGTGCGCCGCCACACTTGCCCCGCAGTTTGGGGCAAGTTGGGGGGCTTATGAGGCAAGTGTGGCATCACTTTGTTTTATGAAGTAAATCATGCAGGATTTTTTCTGGGGTAAATGTGGCATACAGGTTATACCTAAAAACTACTAAAAATAAAAATAAAACTAGACTTGTATTATGGTTTTACTGGTTATTATAAACAAATACCCGTCTTAAATTTCAACTACGCACATGTCAATTAAAGATTTTTACCAACAAAAAGTGTTATAATTTTAAGTTTTTCACATGAGTAGGGCCTATGACATAAGCTAACTAGAACAATGAATTTTTAGTATTATAACATGAAATTATGCATTGTGCTTTTTTTTTCTCTTACATTGGCTCTTTGTATCCACTGGGCCATGGAAAGAGTAGCGTACTCTTTAACCTAACACAGTGATATCTGGTTGCGGGTAAAATGCCCAACACCTGGGCAAGATTGATATGATAAATCCTTCTCTACTGGCAAAAGTTATTTTGGTGTGGTCTGTAGCACGTAGACCCATTACTTTTAGCTCATCTTCATTATCAAGTCCCGATTGTTCAATGCATACATACCGATATTTTGATTCTTTTCGCTTGCCTCCCAGGTATTCGACTAGCACAAATGCCCCATTCACTAACAATTTTGGAACTGGGAAATAAGAACAACCGGATCACCTAGACCTATATCGAAACAAACTGTTGTCCGATAAAATACTCATTGGAGTGTCTTCATCGTCACTTTCTGATACCTGGACTAGGCATGTCCTACGTCCTATGTTTTTTCCTACGCTCAGTTTGTTTACCTGCGGGCTTACTTTTATTCTTGCTTTTGGAAGCCTTAGGCTTATCTTTGCCCTTCTTCATGACAAGTTCTTTTTTTATTTTCAGATTAGCTAAAAAAACATCTTTTGTAATAACTTCTGCTAAGTCAATGCAACATTTACACTTTTTTATCAATTTTTTTTTCCTTTTTTTTTGCTTGCAAGCATGGGATGAGTTGATACCCACTCTTCTTATTCTTCTGTGGCCATCAAGTAATGTCAATACAGCCAACTAATGTGCAGCTATGTCCACCGCCATCTAAATAACAATGTTGCCACACTTGCCCCGGTATGTAAAAATACTGAGGTAAGTTTTGGCACCTAAATTTGCACCAAGCAAATTTGAAATTTATGGATTTTTTCCCCCCCATTATTACATAGGCACATTAACCAATAAGCACAACATGTGGACATAAATTTAAAAAAAATATTTGCAGAATATAACTAAATATTGCAAGGTCTGCGTAGAATTGCACTTAGTTAATCCAGCTAAGGTGCTTTTTCTTTAAAATTTAAAATTTAGGATTAGTTCTTGTGGGAGGCCCCCAATTTTTTTTTTAGTATAAAAAAGTCTAGTTACTACTTTAATAAAATAAAAATTGCCAAAACTGCAACCCTGAACACTTATAAGCAGATGCCACACTTACCCCCAAACCACACTTACCCCATTGACCCTAGACTCAACGTACAACAGGTGGACATGGACTTAAGTTGCTAGATAACGATCCAGTCCATATTTGGGAGTTAAAGTATTCAATAACTGCAGATGACAAAAACAAGTTATGCACACTTGGTAGCAGAGAGACATTTAAGCTCAAAGTAAAATCATTTTTTCTGGAACATGGATTTTATACTGTAACATAATATTTTAATCATGTATAAACAAAGGTTTAAAATACTATTCTTTATTTTTTACTTTTTTATTAACTATGACTTACCAATTTGAACACTATAAGTTTGGTTTTGGAATCTAGATGTTCAGTGTTTTGAATTTTTCTGATTAAATACCTAATAATTTTGTCTACATGCCTCAGCACTACTTAATTTATACCTACCCATGTACCTAGTTATAAATTAGTAGTTTTAGCTTGTACCTATATGGGATAATTTCAATTAACAATGACATTTATGGTAAAAATATGTCTTATTTATAGTAACACTTATGTAATATTTT
>JAMZAV010014253.1:0-37776 GCA_024449915.1 Sweltsa coloradensis
AAAGAAAAGTTTTTCGTTTTCAAAATTGAGAAAAGTTTTCTTTTCAAAAATGAACCGAACTTTCTTCTTCAAAGAGCTCCTCGTCTTCTTAAAAATTGATGAAAAGTGCTAAAATCCTCATTATCGAAATAATGAAACTTTCCTGGTGGCATTGTGCCTGTAATCCGGCACTGGGTTGGGTGCGATAAGGCCTACTCGCTTTTGATGATGTGAAGGGGGGGAGCGATGAGGGGAGGGGGAGGGGGGGCACTCGACGTATTTGGGGGGGACGAGGTGAGAGACCTGACACGGCAGACGACTCATTTCCCATGGAGCTTCTCATTTACCGGGAGCATCAAGTGTCACGTCGAGTGCGTTGTTTGAAACAATGGCTAACACTTCCAGTTATACGCACTAGACACTTGGGTGATGTGGGGAGGATCACACCCCGGCTTAACTATCGCCATTTTGGCCAAACACTTTCACAACACACGGCAGTGTACAATCACAGCACAATACACAACGTATATCTTTCACAAGGGCAGTATAAGCATTTACTTGGAATAAAGTCTTGAGATCAAAGAGGTTGTGAAGATCACACGTAAGCCTTGCTTACCCGGCGCCTCCACCAAATGATCAACGGACGGGGTATTATTTTATTTTCCTATTCTTCTTGGATAACGCACCCACGTGCATGTTGTAATTAATCACACAAAGCGATCTAGCCTATATACTTTTCTGGCTGGATTGCATTAGGCCCTACACATTATTTAACTTATGTTGCAACTCGATCAACATTTCGCATATCAGGTCACACAAAACAATACATCATAAGTTTGTTCCATCATATTTGTTCAGATCACATAGGCTCAGTGTATGACGCCATAGGTCTCCACATGCATAATATAAACGAAAAGGGTAAGGCCTTATTTGTTCAACTGTAGCACTTTGTGACTTAATATGTATTCTGATTATTGTTGCAAAGCTGCTTGTTAGGCGTATTTGTCAGATTCATAATTATTGTGAAGATTTCGTCTCTACGCATCATATTTTTGCAACTATATGTTAAATGAAATGAAAATATTTATTTTTAAAATAATTTAAATGCTATTAGAAAATAACATGGTTATGGCAGCTGAGTTAGTGGAGAAAGAAGTAAAATTTCGGCGCATGTACATTTAAAGCGTTATAATGCTAGGTGGAATTATGTCGTTTACACTTAAATTGGGTAGGCCAACATACGCCTTGCTGGGGGGCCTGACAGCTAGCTGACCCACAGTAACATAAGGGTATTTCCCTTGCATGTACAGCAAAACTATCCTTAACTTCGACTGAATCTTTAGTCATTATCGAGATGCGCACTCTGCACTCAACATGATTTTCACTTATGTTCATGAATATTTCCACATTCGAGGGGTGTTCAAGTTGTGTTTACTTCTTCCCAATTGTGCGGGTAGGCATTACTTTGGCAATATACTGCCCCCGCCGTTTGATATGGGTTGAGGGGTGAGGGGGGTTCAAAGCCCGCATTCTTCTGAGGGGCGAGCGCTCATTTATTACGTCGATTTCATTTTATAGGCACGGCTCATCGCTAAAAGCCTGCGCTTAGTGCTCGGCCCGAGGTGGCAGGATTAGAATGGTGATTACCAGGTGTGTGCATTCTATAGAAGCACCAAATAAAAAATTTCGTCGACGGGAATGGAAGAGTTCGATTCAGGGCGTTTTCAACTTTTATCGGTTGCCAATTTGTTTTTTACCTCATTTGTGGGGAATTTCCATTGAGCCTCGGATCTGCCTTCTGTGAAAAGGGCTCGGGTCTCCAACCACAACTATCTTTCTATTGGTTGGTGTACGGCCTCATTAGTCCGTGGTTCACGATGCTGAATTACATAAGGAGGGAATGAAAGGCTTATCCTCACACACGAATGATCAGGCTGGTTTAATTTCTATTCAGCGCTAGCTTGCTGTCTGCAATTAAAAGTGTGGTGAAGTTCGCGTCGATGGAAATACCATTTCCAAGCAGGGCTCCTACTGTTCTGTTGATTGCACTTCTCATTGTATTGATTTGAGTTGCCCGTTTTCAAATCTAGAAAATAAATGTTAAATTAAACCGTTATTTTACTAATATTTTGCAACGTAACAAAACAAACTACAATTCCACCACCTTATCATCTTGAAAATGATGACTTTGTAGTAGGACAGAGAACCCGGTATGATTTCAGTGCTTAACAGTAGTACTAAAGCCTAACAAATTGACGGAATATAAATAAAATTATTATAGCTATGTGTAGAGATGTGCAAAAATGGTGAGAACGAAAATCGCGATTTTTTTTAAGTTGCAATAATCCCTTCAAATTCAGTTTGCACCTGAATCACCTGAATTGTGATTGAATGGTACCAATTTCCAATTCACAGTTTTCGCGATATTTTAGTTGATACCGCGAACTAGTTACGAAATTAGCAATCATGTCTTTCAACGTTAATAAGGTCACGAAATTTCAAAAATGTTTTTTTTTTTAATTTGGTGGAGGTGCCGGGTAGGTAGTCGAAATTAAATTTATCCTGGCTGGTACATATGGTGGATGTGCCGGGTCATACAACGCGATTGTGAGGTCGTAATAATCGTTTGTACGCGAGTAAGCTCAAAATACTTCAAATCAAAATATCGTCATTACAAAAATGCATAATTTCGTAATTTTGGTGGAGGTAACGGGTAGTCGAAATTAATCCTGGTAAAAACTGTCAGTAACTTTGAAAACTAAAGGCTGAAATTGAGCTTAAAATTTAAAACTGATTCTCAATCTCATGAGCTTGTGTTTCTTTTAAGTTAATCACAAATGGTCCTGGAATTTGTAAAACTGATTAAAAACTATAGGCATTTTGTTTTGAGTTGTGCATTGTCAAATTGCTTTTTTTGTTAAATAACGAAAAATTGCGTTTTTTAATTTTAAGGCGCGAATTTTCAAACTAAAATAAACATTTATGCACATCTCTAGTTAAGTTATGCGTCACCTTTACAACAGTACTTGCAGCATAAATAGGCTTTTTTTTCTTCGTCCAAAGCTCGAACCCAAAATCCCCGGGTATATACGTGCTGCTCGCAATAATATACGTACTGCTACCCTTGTATGTATAATCAATTCTTATACAAATATTGACATATTCTAAATAAGTTACATTGTTTGACTATTTTGTCCACTATAGGAAAGGAATGTTCTAAAGATTACTAACTTTTCCTTCGTGTATTTCCGTCAAAAACCAAACGCCGTAACGTTAGATTTTTCTTTTTCTTTTACTGGACATCTGCTTGTAGTGAACTTGCCCGGTTGTACTTTGGGATACATTTTGTTTGGCTTGCTTTACATTTATTTCTTATTACAGTCTGCATTTAGGACGTCATTAGGGTAGCAACTTGTTCGCAGTATGTAAAGCCAGAGACAGAGACGAGATTGGGAAAAAATCTACGAACTCTCTTTCACTATCTCACTTGTATTATTTCGTTTAGCGAGTTGCACGCTCAGTATAGCAGACGGTGAATCTATTATTATGAAGTTTCCGGTTCGATTCTTGTTGCAGTAAATCCTAAATTAAACCGGGATTTGTGTGGGGAAGGTAATGAACGAAGGAACCTTGTACAATATTTCCCACTATTCACAGTCACACGAAGATCCTCATTCGTACGGAATGTGGTTATAAAAATAATATTAATTAACTCTAAATTCTCTCATTGTTCTGAATCATAAATTACATATTATATTATGACTTCAGTATGCGGGGCAAAAACATGATGTCTGCTGGCGATACGGTGTCGAACTTGTAAGGGTTGTGTCTTAGTGTATATTAATATAATATAATATAATAACTTAATTGAGCTTGACGTGCACATGGTACATACGTGTAACTCCCGGAGGAAAAGGTGAATAGACTGAGGAAACGTAATTAAGTGTAAAGAAACAAGAAGTATAAGAATTATACTACTAGTAGTGTATTTTTTTTAAATTAATGTAGAAAATAAACATAATGTAATGTTGCAAATAAGATGAACCCAAGTTCGAGAAACTCGTTAAAGCCAGAAGTCGAATATCTAGAATCCCACCAGCTCCTGGCCAAGCTAAGGTTTAACATGATTATGATAAAATAGGTATGCATTACATTAAATTTAGGCAGAGTGGGAATTCAGGAGCGATTATAAACTTTTGGATATAAGAAATGATTTCATGGAAGAGGTTCGTAGGAGCCGTCCCACAGTGCCGCTTGTTGTTGTTGTGTTTTTTGGCGTTGGGGGAATTGATTTATTCCCCTTAGGCCAACAGAGTATATGCATCGTATACGGTAAGGAGTGGGGCGGTTTTTGGGGTTGGGGTAATAAGTCAATTCCCCTTAGACCAACAAACTTTGTTTACATATTCAAAAAATAAAATGCAGGGTTGGCCAAGGGAATAAATCAATTACCCCAACGCCAACAACACCCCCCTCCTTACCGTAAAAGATGCATATAACGCTGTTGGCCTAACGGAATAAATCAATTACCCAAGGCCAACAAACCTTCTTTGTATTTTCCATAATGAAATGCAGGGTGTTGGCCAAAAGGGAATAAATCAATTTTCCCCCTTAGGCCATCAACGCTTCCTGTAACATGGGCTTTATCGACAGGGAGAAATGATGGCATAGGGGAAAAAAAGGTTGATGGCCTTACGGAAGCGCACTGTGGGAAGACACCATAAATTCATATGGAGCATGGAAGAACACATATATTATGCACGCAAACTGTAACTATTTGCAATTTAGTTCTCTAATACAGTAAAATCCAACTGAGATGATACACTGTTACGCGCGTACCCAAGAATTGTTTTGTCTCTTGGCTCTCTTTCTTTGTGTGACACGATGTCCTGTCCGTGATCTAAAGCTGATGGCGTACTCGTGCTATGGAACAGTCACATCTTGGCTTTAGGACATCACCGCTATTCCATTGTCCTAAAAGAAACTACGCTGTGGTGTTGTCCCATCTGTTTTTGTGGAATTGTTTCTTTGAGAACGAATAACCGTTTCCGACGCAAGTTGATTTTACAGAGATAAGGCAAAAGCCGAAAATACCAATCTGTGGCCCCACAGAAAGACATGACTCGTGATCTATTGTTATTGTATGCAATTTCTCTTCTTCGGTAACCTGATGAATTGACTATCAGCACAATATAATATTTTATTCTTCACAGTGCCTTGTTACTATTTTCAAGACATTCTACTGTGCAGGTTGCATAGTTGGCTAGTAACTCCGAGTTTCTTTTAGCATCGTCACTCACTCCGACATTACCTGTCCACACGTTTAGGCACACAGCGTGCTTCAACGAGAGCTATTACTCAACTAATTAAGGACGTTCAGCCTTGATTACCATTGAGCCGCCTTTTCCTCTTCACTCGGGCGGAGCCGCATCCCACCGCCAGGAGACAGAACGTGCCACAGCACACAGTCCCATGGCCTGTCCGTGGCGGCGCGGTTTGTTCGTCACGTGACTCGATGTGTAATCGCTTCTCTCAGCGTGACGTAAAATGTGCTTTATTTTATTTTGTCAGTGGGGCCTAACGTTGTCCTTTGGCCCCCCCTTGTCCTAATGTTGGCTTGGTTCCATTACCATTCTTCTATTCTACCTAACTCCACGCTGCACTTTGTGGAAAATGAAACAATGCGCGGGTTTGTATCGGCGTCTCTTTCGACAAAACTCTATTTATCTCGGGTTGTATCGCGTATTTCGCATCGGTAAATCGTGTCCCCATTGACTTTTTGCTTTTAACGCTTGCAAGAGATCATTCATGTGTCTTTCATTGAAAATTTGTGAATTATCAACCTTCGTTGGTGAATAATCTTCAGTTCAATGAGGTGAAATCATAGGCATATTTACTTTCGAGTGGAATAACTTATACCGCGGGAAACGTGACAATCTTTTTCTCCGTGAGATTGTTTCTCGTGGTTGCGAAGCTTACCACTTCGGCGGGAGGGTCATCTGTGTGCGATGTTCACTCTCTTGACTATTCATCATGGTGGCAGCGTTGCACGCCAGTGAAGCGTGCGTCGCTCTTCTATACTGCATCTTCATCTGCGACGCGTGTTGTGTCGTCCTTGCATGCAACTCTACCTTCTCCGCTACTTATACTAGTTATGTCTCTGCCGTGCTATAGCTCGGCCGTATCTCCCTCTCGACGTCACCGCCAATGATTGATGCGTTGGTAACTTCCTCACCTTCCTCCTCCACTTTCACCTCTTTTTTCTTTACACTTATTTACTAAAGAAGATTCCAACCCCACTTCGCCCCTATCTTTAATGTCATTCTGAATAGAGCGTGCGTTGCCGCAGCCAAGCAAGCCAAGGCACGCCATACCTCTCTTCTGTTACTGCTTTAACGCTTATCAGAGTTGATGCCCGGCCCATCAAAGTTGGGCTCTATTTCCATCGTGTCAATTCGTTCTTAGAAATATTTCAAGTTGAGTTTTCACGTCTTTACGTCCTTGGTTTTTGAAAACAGACCTTAGTGAGCTTGCTTGACATACACAGAAATGTTTCTCCCATGCCGACCGAGCCCTCGTATGTTTTGCCTTTTAGCGTTGAAGCGTTACAACGACACTCGCTGCGGCATACATACTCAATACAGGGCAACACGACCGCTGCATTTCTGTCCTCGTACCAACGAGAGCGAACGCCGCAACACTACTTTTCACGACAAACGTACTTATTTCTTTGTGCATAACATCTAAACCGGCTTTTTCACACGCTACTTGTCTTTACTTTCACCTGTGTTTGCGTTTTGGAAACCGTGCTGAATAGTCGGTTAATTAATTCATATCCTATATCGAACCTGGATTAACCATCGCTAACATGTTTTATTAATTTTTCATTTTAGCTATCTCAAAATAAGTGGTGTGTCTGTTTGCTAAATTCGTGGACCTCTATATCTCTTAATAGTTTTGTTCATACATCGCTTCAAAAATCTCTGCGCCTTAATTTTTACTGGGTTGTTTTTCAATTGTCACATATCAAAATACTTTGGCAGTTGGAGACTTGAAAAGAATGCAATACAACAAAGTAAATAAATTGGATTTTTCTCAGAAGAATGGAGGTATATAACCAGTACGCAACGGTTCCATAGATAAGGAACTTATGTAACAAACAACTCACCAAACTATTCCCGAAGATCTCCGCCCCTCACCTCCTTTACCATTCCTTCGTCCGTCACAAGACATTCCTCACAACACTATAATCCTTTATTAATCTCCCCCGCGTACCTTCCCGTCCCTGCGTCCTGCATCGTCGCGTGCAAAAGGGTTTCGGGATTGGACGAAACAATCATCCATCTTCGTTTCTCATTGCACACACACAGTGTGGTGGGTTCCAAGTGGAAAACTATGAAAACTAAACAAAGAAGTTGTGTGTTATACCTTCGTCATATCGGAGATCAACAAAACTGCGCTCGAATGCCGCTTAACATGTGCGTTTTTTTTTTTAAATTCATGATGACATATACTTTGTCCCCGAGAAGGTTATTCTCGACGCGTGCCACCTCTACTTAAAGCAACCACATCTGGACGACAATTGAGTTTTTTCTTACTTTGTTCTCGGACGTTCTTTCGGGAAGTTCGTTGTTGTTTCGTATTGTTTGTTATCACGGTGTGGATGGCGTTCTGTTAGTGTTACCTATACCTCGGTCCTTTATGATATGACCTAGGTTCATGTCACACTCATGAAGTAATGTAAGTAGCAAGCAGTAAGCATTGAGTATGCATTAGTAAGGTATTATTTTTCCGGGGAGTGGTGACATTTAGCTTATAGAACATTTTTCCTATACGTATATACAAATGTTGTGCCTAACAATGTTATTGTACATATTCCAGCATTGATAAGCATTACTACATCATTTAATTTTGTTAGTACTCTTGCAATATAACAGATCAAAGTTGTCACGGTAATGGCTAAATAATGGCTTGGTATTACGTCTTATCGTGTGCGATCTCAGTGCTATATGTGCGCTTGTGCTGTAGCACCACCATCCCATACATCATTCCCATCTCATTAAACTGACATTTTTTTAGTTCATGTCAACTGTGTATGTATTGTTAAAATTAGTTTCTACAAAAGTTCCCGCTGTGGAACTCGTGCTGCAGAGTATGGCGCTATGGTCAACTTTTTCTGACCGTGTGCGTAGTACTGTGTGTGGTGATGGTTTTTGAACCAAAGCATATGTACCAAAAATGCATGTGCTTGGCCTGCCTACCGAAATATCGTAACGACTTTTCGTGCCCTTTCATTTAGGATGTCACTCGCAACGTACAGGGAATCACCACGGAGTAAGACCTACGCAACGCTATCACCGTGGATGCTTCTGTTGCTCCCATTCGGGACTACGCGCAGCCCTACTGGTGCTCTGCGTATAGGTTCGTGCCCGCTAGCCTCGCACCCTGTGCATGCAATCAATTGCTACTCGTCAGTCGTCATCTTTAAACTCTACAGCAGTCGCCTGGTAGGTAATTGTTTGTTTAATTGTTTAAATTGATTGGTGGCAGGTTTTAATTGTTATTTCCAATTATTTTTATTTTGTGTGAGGAGGTGGGTAATTGTGACAACCTCACACACCCTCCTTCCCTGTCACACCATAACCCATATGCATGATTTACGTTTGCTTGATATGTAGGTCACCATTACACTCCTGTTAAAATGTACACGAGGCGCGACCACTGGTCCTTTATTATGAGTCCATACGTGATCCCGTGCCGTGTGTTGTCCACGCTATTTCTATTACTGCGCTGTGATATGTGATGTAGTACGGTATAGATTGTCGGGTAGTCGCCACGTATTCTTCTCACTCCAAAAGGGAGAGAGGCGAGTAGCTTGCCACATGCATCGTCCATTTTAACCTCTATTGACACGTTCCCATTTCAATTTTACCTTATCAACTTTATTCTCAGAGAGCACAGGTCAGTGCATGTGAGTTACATTAGATTTGGTCGGGAGTTAATATTTTATCTCTCGTTTCGACAGCCAGCTGTGTAAGTGTCGTAGAGAGATGGCCAATATTTCGGCTCCACGTACCCACTTAATCGCCTCTCTACGTGAACTCTTCGCTGACTGGGGGCGGGTGCAGCGACGTCTCTTGCGAGCTTCATTGATGGACCATATGCTCACTTGGCGGCTCGCTAGGGGGTTGCACCGTGGGAGTTACCTCACACGCCCAGCCAACCTGTTCACTACATTTGTTGTGTGTTTCACATTTGATCGTATGAGAAAAAGAGATATGTTCTATAACTAAGTTTTTTTTTTAGCAGTGAATGACAAGTGCGTATTGAACGACATCGAGACGTTTTCACAATATAAGTGGTGATGCCGTGATAGGGTTCCACGAGGTGCGTTGACTACCATATCGCTCACTAGATACGTGGTAAAAGCCTCCAAGTGCCGGTCGCAGTTAAATCATGATACTATGCAAGTCACAAAACGTCCTCGTTACACGAATATTACGCATAAATAATACGTTTTCGGGGTAGCAATCTGCAGCTAAAACTATTGATGCAAGAACAGGTTTCAGTTTGATAAGTATTTGTGCTAGTCATTCTTCATGTCGTTCGTGCTAGATTGGTACCGCCTTTCACATCCTACATAAATCGCTGTCTAACGCTAATAATTTATTATATAGTTATGACTCTATTAAACTATATTTATTGTGTGATATCATGCGTTTGGAACACGTTATTTATAGATGTGGACATTGACATTTCGAACTTATTTCACAGTCAAATCTGTTTTTTTTTCTCGTATTTAGTGGTAATCGCTATAAAAAATTAAAAATAATTCCCCAATACAAGTTTGAAGGACATCTGGCTTAGGATGTGTATGAAAACTGTTCAAGATCATTCCTTCAGGATTGCCAGTATCAATAATTTATTCTAAATCCATAAGTTAGATATGAAAGAGTGCAATGTGCTCACCCTACTTGGTGTGTACCTAAACGTTTATTTAACTTATTTTACTTACTATCATGCATTTATTTGCTAACATAAAGTCACTCGTGTAAAGTATATTACTTTCCGCTAGCAAACATAATAGCTCTTCCGAATGCATAGTGCGATTAGTGCAACTGTGCGGAAACGTGCTGCGATGTCTTTGCCTGTTATGCGCAAGCATATTAGTTCCGGCTTACACTGATTTGCCCCGAATGAAATCTCCGCGGAATCCAGGAGAGCTTATCATCTCCACTCGATCATCCCGATTTGGAAGTATTTGTCGTATATAATCCCAGTCGAGGGCAGCTTAGCCCCGATGTCAACGTCGTCTAACGTCGTTCACTTCAACTATTCCACTTAAATTTGGCTTTCCGGTCAGCCAGACTGGCTTTAGACTCATCCTTGCCCCCATGTAAACTTACACCGCAAGCGAGCGCAGGACCTTGGGTTGGTCGAAAGATCTGGCAATCAAAATGCAAAGTATCGAGAATGTTGATATGACGAGATTGCAAGGGGGAGTCAAAAGTGCAAGTATCGGCAGATGTCGCATTGCGAAGTGGGTTGAAACTTTTTCAATGAATGCTTTTGTTATCTGTGGGTTTATGTAGTCTTAATTTTAGAAGTGAGCATTTACACACGTAAAGTTATAAGTAAATGCGATACACTGCGTAGTGCAGTGATGTAGTTGTCTGGCAATGGCGTAAACCGTCGTCCCCTAAGTCCCAGTTTCGAGTGACCGAGTCCCGAATTTGGGGGCATCGGATCAAGTATACATTACGTTATATCAACTTTTCTCTTGTATTTGTCAATTATGTCAACCTAATCGTCTCAATTTCCATTCACACCATTTTTTGCCAGAACGGGTCGTTTTGCCACTAACGGCCAGTATGTTAGCTACTTTACTATCGTCTCAAACGATTTAATCTCAAGTTCTATGTAGATATTTTATCTTTTTTTACATTTTCAACACACATACACACAAAACATCGCTCTTATATATCCTATCTATATTTCTCATGCTTTTTTTTATAGCAAAGCACGTCGTAGAAATGCAAATGCACCGCTATTGTGAGCTATAGTGGGATTTGTTCTACAAGTACCACCACTAGATATAACCACTCTTATAGTGTATCTAGGCGAGGGGAGGAATATGGCTGTGGGGTGTAAGGGGGACAGCATTTATCTTGGAGTAGTCAGGTATTTATCATGTCTAGCAGAATATTCTACTAGAGGTGGGGATCTCTAACTGAAACTAGTGTATTCGAGTTGTGGTAAATTACGTGTTCTGGTCACTGATGCCCACCAAGGTCAGTTCTTTTTTTTTTATTCAGGTTACATTTGTTGTGACTATGGCCAAAATAGTATTGTTGGATTGTCTATCTAGTGTCATTGCTACATATTAGTTCTAAATAATAATTAAAACCGTCCGGACAACTTAACGGTTCATATTATTATACTTCAGGACAGAATGATTAATCATGACATGTATATTGTTTTTACACATATGTAATCTTTGCATCTGCCATAACTGAAGGTGTATTTTTTTGTGCGTTGTTTGTATCTTATTTCATTAAAGCTTCACAGTATCGTTTCATCGGTCTACAGGTATATGCCAGACACATTTTTTTTTTCAAGTAATGTACGCGGTAGACGCGTAATATTGTGTTCAATCATCAATCGTAATTATCACAATAGATAAATCTTCAAAATGGCTTGGCTTATGGGCCTTAGTTTTGGTCCCCTTGTGGTGCGAGCAAAGCTGTGGAACGCTGCTGGTGTTCAGAGCGCTGGTACCTTGGCACGACGTACTCTCGTATAACGCGTCGTCGCTGTCGTCCCTGCGTAATGACATCGTCACCTCCACGCTCGCAAGCGTCACGTGGTTCAAGTATTTGACAGTCGACGCTAAGTTGACTATGATGGATTGTGGGGCAGTGTCCTCGATCTCCTTGCTACTCAGATCCTAGTCATGACGGTGGAGGTGCATATTAGTCCACCTGTCAGTGTCCCGGGCCGTACTCCCTCCGGCCTGCTACTGAATAACTCGCTTGGGCGTGTTCCCGCTACAACAATGAGCAAGCACTGCGATTTCCCCCAGCGTAGGGAGCCGCTGTGACACGTGAGAGGTTTGATCGGCTCGCGCACCTTAGGTGGATCATGGTTGGACCAACATCAAAATCAACAGTTTTCTTTAGACGCAACTCTCTTGAGTGAGGTTTTAAATCTTCGTGCTGCAGGGTGCGCGGTGTCTACTGATCCATCGTTGTTTTGCTTGTGCTCTGTGCTGACCAACGCTCCAAATGGTTCTTGTTTTCATTGTATTTTTTAATGCGCATTATACTAGATAACTACCGTGATTTCTGGGGATCCTTGGAAATGCTTCACACACACAGTGCGAATCTCGAAATAGTCACAGTACTATTGTAACTACTGTTCCCGAAATTACAATTACATCACATTGTAGAAAATACTTTGAATTATTTAAATTCGCAGTATCGCATAAAAATAGTGAAATTTGTTTAAAGTGTAGGTCGCTTTGAATTTCCATATCAGTTTTTGGTACAGCATGACGATGTCTGACTTGTTGACTTGTGCAAACTAACTTCTGTCGTACCCAAGTATTAATTTGGAATTTCTTACTTTGATGGTTGTGAACGCGTGCGACAGTTCCTCACCTTTGATCATGTGACAGGCTGAAGAAGTAATTGATTAATTTGGAGCGGGTATTGATGATTGCGTACCAACATAAGAGTATCACTTTACGTGGTGATTCCTCCAATAGTAGTTGAACATAACACAAACCTATTCTGTATTGTCAATTGAATAATGGGATATTCTCACTTTTGACATTCTTTGTGTAGGGTTATATCGTTGAGAAGTGTCATAGGGTGCAGCGACTACGAGTATCTATCATGTGGTTTTGACCTGTACCAGGGTTTTCCCCTGTCAACAGTGTTTGTATATTCCCTGGTATATGTGTCTTTCGCCCCATTGTGACCTTGCATGGCGATGGTTGTTGGCTGCATTATATCATGATGACGCCTCGCAAGAGTTTGAGTATTGCGTGTTGGAGACCCATGTACGATTCACATTAAAATTTATACGGTATGCAACACTTTTCCCCCCCTCAGGTTGGTATGGTGGACAAGTGGTTTGTATAGATTTATCATCCATTGCTGGTCGCTCAAGCGCCCTCTTCCTGACGCCCTCTCGTATCAATGAGGCGGGAGTCCCGCCCCAGTCCTAGACGGACATTATGCTGCCATCTCTCGAGCGGCGATGTTGCGCAGCTACTTTGTGCAACTCGCTCGTCGAACGGGTGGCTCGCCGCCGCGGTCTTTTCACACGCGAAACCACTGATTGAAAATCATTGTTTCCAATCGGACGGCAGAATTTGTATTCTTCTCACTTCTGTTTCGTTTTCGTAATTGTGCATATTTTTAATTTCAACTTGCGAGCGTGAAAGTGAGTGGTGATCAACTCACGTGAGCGTCGCGAGTTGCCAAGCACGACGTGGGCGTTCGAGAGAAGGATTCGGTTTTTTCGATAACTTTACCACCTAACTGGCGTTTCTCGTAAGCGTTTTAACTTGATTATGGGCCACCTGTATAAATGTATTTGCGTGTGTATATCTACTTCGTGCTAAGAACACATCTACATACCTTCTTACTTTCACTTAATCATAAAGCGCACATGTCATTTTATTTCATTTTTATTGTTTATCCTATATTACCACTTCAACAGACAACAACAATACAAGAACACGGTGGCTAACGCTAGCACAATAGTTTGCTCACCAATTAAAAGTCTATGACAAGCATTATCTTATTATTATACATGGTATTATGCAGTAAGCTATTAACAACTAATCTAATTTATTCTATTTATAATCTCAAGGCATTTACTACAATTCCGGATATTAAAATGACTCTATCCGACCGAGGTTCTTGCAGTAGTAACTCAACTATTAACTATTCACCTACTGGACGTCTTTCTCCTAGCTATCAAGCTCGAGAAATTTAATGTTGTCTTGAACTACGGAAATATTCCGCAACTTATATCTATGTCAAGCCGTGTTCACGACGTGTGATACTACTAGCATTCATGACATCGTGCTAGTTTTGTGTATTAATCAACACCGTAGGGGTCAGTCTGTTTTTCTGTGTGTGCACACTTAAATTCGCCTTGTTTTTAATGTAATTGTGTAATGTGTTTGCCTTCTGGAACCTGAGGTGATATTGTGTGAATATGAAATGTAATTAAGCAGAACTTGATTTATATATACCACTATGACTAGTAATAATTATTATCGACGTGCACGTATGTCATCGGTTTTGCTCTATCACTTGATATGCCGTTATGTTTGGATAGGCGCGCCCTGTGTATGGATTTTCTGATACGATTGCGTTAGTAATTTGTGGGACGTTTTAGATCATTCTGATGTATGATTCCCACTTGTCGCCCATATTCACACTTTGTAAATCCATCTTAAAAATAGAATTGTACTGAAGTTATGGCTGTGATTGAACGTAAGATCGTTCGGCTATGTTTCTGTTTAAATTTGACGGTAGTGCTGTCTTTGTCTTGACATCTTCCCCCCGATAATTCAATTTATCCGATTTTTGAAATAAATGTAGTTTGGGAATATTATGTCTATTTCAGTGTTTTAACACCAATTATGCTAGTAGGGCCAGCACCCCCAATCTGTGTTTGTTAATGAACGTATGATGTAAATAAAAAATTAGATTATAAACAATTCAATATTTCAATATATAAAAGAAATTTTAGGAAATTCTGACATGATGTAAATGAATGTGATTATAAAAGAATTTTTGCCAATAACACTCAAGTGAAATGTGGTCCTTATTAATTAATCGTGCAATATTATCGGGAGCAGTGATTGGTTCAAAATCGGTTTTTAATTTCTTATGGTGCTTTATGTATTTTTTAAATATTTTTGAGCACAAAATAATGAATATATGAAATTCCCTTAACTATTATTAAATTAACAATCGAACTTCCAAGCCGATCATGCATACTAAAATAACATTACAAATTTAGGACAACCTGATTTTTTATTTATTTGCCCTATTGCAAATTGTTGAATCAGCTTCTCCATTATTTTAACGCTACACTATCAAGTTACCACGAATGCAACATAACGTTCTGCAGCTAATTACTGCATAATTTATTACGTTGGCCGATAGAACAATTACTACTTAAGGCTAGCGGAGTAAGTTTATAGTACACACAAATTAACTCATTTTAAACTTTTATCTATCAGGTGGATTTTTCGTATGGTAGCAGTTACAAACGGTGATTGCTTGTTGCATATCTAAGATCTAATTATATTTCATATGTGAGGTATCCATCATCCGCAATGAAGCGCATTCCAGCGCCCGTTTCCCCGCAACTAATTGATAACAATCCCCGCTAGGCGCTTTTGTTATTGTCTATAATATTTGATCAAGTGTACTTATTATTTATCTCTAATGAACGTGTTTTCGTGTCATAACATGCGTGGGTCAGTACACTAATAAAACAAAGGTAAACCGGCGTCAATATAAACTTTTGAAGTTTTAAAATGCATTTTTTTTACCACCGTAAAGTTTATAATAATATCTAAAAAAAAGCAAACATGTACACCGGAGCATCCTTTCACTATTTACTCGTGAATATGCTCTTACTTGAACCACTGATTAAATTAACGGAATCTATAATATGACACGTGCGTAAATACCACATGTTTCAGCCGCAGTGACGACTTTCTGATCGAGATCTGTTCGTATGATATAACGCTTGACCTGACTCATGTGCTCACTTAGCGCACACTGACTGCACTATTTGTTACTTCCCCGCCCCTACCTCGCGTTGCGTTACACAGGTGATATTCTTACTCTTGATCAAGCAGTAGATAATTGACGTCTACAGGGGGGGGGGGGGGGGGGAGCCCCATTGCATTTGACAACCCACCCCTCTGGCCAATATATCCTCCCGTACTCTTCTCCTAACTTGTGTTAATCAGACAAGAGATACAGCCCGCAAGAGGCTGAGATGCGTTTTTGACAACATCGGGCCCAACCGGCCTTAATGAAACATAATAGGAACCATCCTGTAAAATACCAACCCCTTTGCCGCCCAGCTTTTAATTAATATCTGCTGAGGAAACTTCAAACGAGAGATACCAAGATGGTAATGACTAACGCAACCACATTATAAAGAATCCTTACAGTTATGCCGAATTTGCAAAATGAAGCTTGTCTATCTATCAACCAAGCGCATCTCGAATTTGGGCGTGTGCTGTGGTTAAAGCGAATACTTACTATTAACACTACGAGCAGTCAATCTCAACACACACATAACATAAGTTGACTAAAGTGATTCTAGGGTCGTGCCGTTCTAATTGTCGGTAGAATGCCTCCAATTAATAGTTGAGGGTAATCTCTAAAAGTAAATTAATGTTTTCAAGATCTGGATTACGCAACACCCGAAGCTGCGATCAACACGATCTTGATGGAGAGGGGCGATAAAATCACCGCAAATTTCGATCGGATATCCTTTATATACTTTCGCGAATAGGCTTACAATTAATACCCGTCCACAGAACGAGCTCGTCTATTGTGATAATCTCATAATCGGTGAAATTCATTTGATTCTCATTCGTCAAATAAATGAGTTCGCGTTTATTAAAGGGTCACATGCAAAGCCGGCACGGGGTGTGGCTCTTTGCGGTAATATGTCACACTTATGTTATCGGGAAAGCACCATTCTGGGAGCTTATCTGGGTCCAATACTATTCTATCCCTTAGTACCTAATGTCCAGTTTATACTGCGCGTATTTTTCATCTGTAATAATAGTTTACAAAGTTAAAAAATAAATCTTTGTAAAGCGCTAACCATCTCTTGTTTTAGTATAATAATTGTTATGATTTATAGGAATTTAATTAACGTAAGCAGTTGAACCTACAAGTAAATGATGCATTATTCCTATTATGCCATTATATTTATTGCCAATCTCCCAACTATGAGGTCTAACTCTTATCTCTTGGGCCGGTCGTATTGTAAACTGCACGAAGTATTGCTATCCGTACCCACATGTGGTGCGTAGGTTTTGGCTGTTTGCTCAGAATCGAGTACTGTCGCGCTTCTGTTCATTATACATAACCCTGATCACAGAGTGATGATTGTTTATATTCATCTCTTTCTGCGGTTGTTGGCTAGAAAACCTAGTATATGTGAATATGTGCGTCCTCAGTGTTTAGCCTGAGGCGCTACTTGAAATAAATCCCTATAGTTTTTTTAACACTTTTTCCTTTTCTTTTTTTGGTCTTCCTATTGCGGTTTCATCTTTTCTTCCAGCTGAACACCTTCACTTCAGCTTTATGTTTTCCTGTATCAAAGTATAGTTCACAAAAAATAATTATCCTTTCCTTTAACATCGCGAATTCTTTCTATACAGACGTAAAACTTTCTGTGAATAAGTAATTATTAAGTTTTGCAAACTTTGTCTTTGCTTCTTCACATTGCGATCCAATGTTGTTCCAATAACAGACGTACAACCCGGGTGAAGCCGTGAGCTAACGTCTTTCTGTTACCATCTTCTATCTAAATAGTCAAAACTCTACTAGATATCTACCAATAGTCTGGACAAGTTATAATAAGCTTCACACTTAACCTTCTCATTACCTGGTGAGAGGGGGGGTGCGATATATATGCACCCCCGTACCCGGTACAACAGATTACTATTGAACTAGAAATACGCCGTTTACTCGACTGTTAGGAAAGGGTTTTGTTTTTCCTGTTATTTGTGGGTGTGTTTTTGTCTTGATAATTAAAACGCGATCGGAAACAGCCATTTCAGCCTTATGTGATAAAGTTTAAACTTGGGGCGAATTACTATGTACTTGCATATAATATATAGTTAAGTCTCTCATCTAAACACCCTACGTTGCTAGCTTGGTAGTGCGAATGTTCTTTGATTAACTAAGAGGAGCATATTGTTAGACATTAATCCGTGTACCACAGTCTGAAGGCGCGTCCCGGTCGTATAGTGCAACTATGGGGTCCCTGGAGAATTTAGTTGTGCTCGCAATGCAAGGGGACCGGGCTCTATTTCCCCGGATCACACGTTGTTTTAAACCTTATGTGATCCAAATTTCTTGTTGGCTACGTTATGGTTCTTGTGGTTAGCCAACCTGTCTTCAATGCAGAAGTCCAGGGTTCGATGTCCCGTAAAGTCAGAAGTTTTTTCACTTCTAATTTGACTTCATCCATGCATTCTTGTATGAGCGAAATTGTTAATCGTTGACTTTGGAGCTGTCCCAGCAAACGAGGCACATACTTCAACTTTAATGTTTGTTCTGGATCGGCCTGGTTTGATTCTGGGCGTTTATCGGTGGGTTCTTTCGTGTACTTCGTACTGTCCCATATCCACGTATTGCTATATATTTTCTATTAAAAATATTCCAATTCCATCTTTGTTAGTATCGTTTCACGTCGGTCGTTGTGCGTCGGGCCTGCATGGGTTGCCTTGGTCCACCTTTCTGTTTTACTGTCCCGCCACTGAATCAGTTTGGTGACTGAGTGGGTAGACTCTAATCCGGATTTATTTATTTGGTTTTAATAAATTGACCAATTATTGTTACTATGTTTTGATAAATAGTAACTTGTGGAACAGGGGTCCTTGCAACAGCGCCACTATAATAACATTTAGTAGGTACACATAATCTCTTAACTGTGTGGGTACAAAATTGACCACACATTTGTTTTACAAAACGATTTATGTTAATTTAGCTGTATAGGGTAGTCGATTTGCTTTACAAACGTAAATGTAAATTGTAAAACATGTTGTACCGGTCCCTATGGCCCCCTATAGTCCGATAAAAATTGCAAAATATTGTTGTCGCTGCACGTGGGGCTCAATTCTTAGTATACAGCATCCAATACGATATTCACTTGTCTTCTTGCAAGTATATATCAGACGTTCTCTTTGATCAGATAAGCAGCTGCTCTCAGCAAAGTTTCCTTCTTTGCACATATCATCGCGCTAGTCGAGGGCGCTGGGAAAACCGGAATGCACGTGAGCGTGTGGACGACGCGGCCTGCATGGGGATGCCCGATGACCATTTATTAAAGATACCCTTCAATGCGCCCAACTCGCTCAAACTTCCCGAGAGTTTGGGGCGAAAGTTCATGTCTGAGAGAATCCGAGAGAGTTTTAACGTTCTGCGTCTCTGTGAGGTGACCTTACTTTCCGTACACGTACGGTGAGGTAAGATTGATAATCATTTGTCGTAAACTTCACAGAAAGTTTTTCAACACATATTTGCAGCACTGAAATTCATTAAGCTACCATGACGACTTATAATGCATCAAACATGAATACAAGCTACGAAAAATTAGTTCATGTACATCTCTATTTCCTCATAAACTTTTTTTTCTTTGCAGGACTTAAAATTGTTAACATTTAGTGATACTACTATGTGCAATTATAAACAAGAATATTGAATACTATAGCCATTCCAGATAAGCCAAGACGATAATGATTTTTGTTGCTTAACGTCTCATGAGTAATGTTTACTAAGGCTATTTTATTTATTATGAGTAGTGATAGAATTGAGGGTGAAAGGACTGTTTACAAAAAACATGCCTTATGCGGATCTCGAGCCCCTGTTGTTTGATTCCACATGGTGGTGGTGTCGCTTCAGACGACCAGCGCCTATCGTTGTGCCTAACCGGCGGACGGCCGATATATATAATCACGATCACAATCATTAACTTACATCGAGACTCTTAAATCACTGAATAATAATTTATTTTGTACTTATTATGCCACTCTAAAAGATACAATAATTCTAGTTTTCAAATAAATTTTGCACGCCGTGAGTTTTATTTTTTATCCACTGTATTTTAAGTTTCCTATACAAATAGAAAGGTTTTCTCATAGAGATATTTCATTTTTGACGTGAGGGAAAAACAATATACCCTATAGTGGGGCGTTTTTGCAAGCGAATCGTTGGTGAAAGATATTTGACGACTGCTGATCGAAATATTTTGTTGGATATATTCGGGCTGGGTGAACTTTGTGATATATTTCTACTCCTCAATATAATCCCCTATCTAATCACCCCTAGCCTCTCGAGTGTTTGTCGCTACGGCTGAGTTATGTGGCAGCCTGATCGGTGATAAAAAGAGTGTTTTGTTCGACGTCAACATAAAGAAGATGAAGTCAGCCGCTGATTTATTCGTCCCTTATGATTGTGGAAATTATGATGTGAAGCTAACGAAAAACAGCAGTTTGAAATAAAGCTTGTATCACTTGGTATTAGGATAAAATATATCATATTGTAAGCATTTTATTTTACCCCATCCAGTCAAAACTGGCCGATGTGCATTTGTTTCATTTGTCGAATTCGAAACGTGATTATGTCATTTGGGTGATATATTTAAATTTACAGAGCTATGATGTGGCGCCGTATCAAAAATCTTCTCTCTTGTATTATTCTCTTTCTGAACCATTTTCTGAGCCATTTTTAAAATGTCTGTCGAGTGTCTTTGCCCAACGGGTGGTGTCACCTATTTCACAAATACACTAATTGACTTGTGCCTCTAGTAATGAATGCATTTTTTCTATTCTGGGGTATTAACATATCGAATGTGCACAATTAGTGTAAGGCCGTTGTTGTCTGCATGGCTCGATGACTATGGGTCAATTGAATTATCCTAAGGGATGTTGTTTTTCTAGTTATAAACTGCTTATACCCGGATTATAAACATTTTACAGTTTTGCACATTAAAAGTCTCCCACTATTAGACAGTCATAGATGTACTATTCAATTGTTTTACACATTCCAATTAGTTGACATCATTTTTTTAGTATTTTGTAGTACTGTCCACTTGTAAATACCCGACTACTTCATATAGACCCCCATCACAAGCATGCTCACCTCCAACTTTCGACGGTCGTACAACTTTTGTATGTAAAGCGGTTGTTTGATATCTAGAAATAACATTAGCTGGTAGCAGATTGGAGAAATAGTTCTTGGATGCTCGAAGCCTCCCCCGTTTAAATCTGTATATAGTTGTCCCGGTGTTACGCAAGCATACTGCTCACGCAGTCGTAGTGTCAGTTGGTGGTTACGTGATGTAGGGATATCCGGCGGCCCTTCGCTGCCAGCCCACCCCTGACCCTTCCCCCACGCTACATTCCCGCGTCTTCCGTGCTGTGGGGTGTGCCCCTTGATGTTCATTTGAATACTAATTTAGTTTGATTTTTGGGATGATGGCCATACAAAAAATCATGCAATCCATGTGCATAGTGGACGTAGTTCTAGTGCTTGTAGCAGAAACGATACATCATGAGCATATTGATTTGTACTTGTGTGAGTGTATTGCTGGGACTATTGCTTAACACAGCTGTCTCATATTTAGTGCACTTTGCTAATCGCAGACGATTGGACCTCCTCAGTCTGGTAGATCGTTATATACCAATTAGATCCGAGAGACATCAATACTGACAAAGCATCACACTAGACTTCAGTAATACTACTTTACATAACTGCAAAACATACAAGCACACATTCGAGAACAGTCTTTCTTGATGTGATCATTGGTTCACTACACGTGATTCAACGTCTTTTTTTCAAGTCTTTCTGCGTTTAATAAATTACGTAAGTTCAATCTTTGCAAAAATCTACTACAACACACAGATCCAAATATTTCGTTAGTTTATTGAACAAAACTTTTTTCAACACCCACAGGTCGTTTTATATGTCTTTTTAGTTACGTTTTCAATTCAATCGTATATGACTAACACTCTACAAACACTTTTAGAACGCATGATGACAAGGTGTAAATACAAAACCTCTAGTATACACCTCGAGGAGAAATCGTGTTCAACGCTTCCCCCCCCACCCATTCTTCAATCAGTTACCCATGTGTTTCGAAACAGTGGTTCTGTAATTTCCCGAAGGCTGTTATGCTTCGGGAATATTTATCCGCCCGTTTAAAATCAGTAATTATTAATGCGAAAACAAACCAACTTCGTTTCAAATTTATTTTCTTATAAAAGGATTCCAACTTTTCTTTCAGGATTCGTTCACAGTTCTATAATCACTGCTCACATCAATTGTGAACGTGCAACTTCACATTTGCGCCTATTGTTTTTTTTTGTTTATACACTGGCGCAGTTTTTTTTAAGAGGGTAAATGTTTATGTATTAATGAAAATCATACAATGACATTGTTCACACACGCCATTTATAATTGATTAAAAAATAATTACACAATTAAATCATTACAGGTAATGTACCGAAACTATTCTAAAAAGACCGATACAATGTAGTAGCTTAAATAAAAAAATAGTGCTTTATCAGTAGAAATAAGATGCAAAATATAAAATTATATTTTGGATTCTATTACCCACTCCCTCTTATAACCTGACTCAGAAACATCAACGTAGGAATACAAGTCGAGCGGGACGTGTTGTATCTTATGTTCATTTCCTTTGGCGTGTCTCGTCACATTTTCGTGGAGGTTCGGTATTTATTTTGAATGGAGGTTCCGTGGAATGCGGCGGGGGCCGGGGGGGGGGACCGCATATTTGTGTAAACCCCCCCCCTCCCACCTTGTTCTTTACCCCTCCGGGTCGTCAGCTTAGTCGGTCCCGTCCTCGTCTTTATCATATATTAACTCTATGCGAGCTGCGCAAAATTTAATCGACTAGAATTGAAGAAAATTGAGGTGAAGGGAGGATCATAGATAAAGACAAAAATAACGCGAATAATTAGCCGAGATGAGAGAAGCGTATTCTGCGTAGCCTACACCCCACCCTAGTGTGACTTGAAGATGCAAAACGGAATAATATATTTTTAGATTAGGCTTCTTACGTTGCGTTTTCTTCATAACATTGGATAACCGTGTGAGGGGAAAGAAGTTACTCTCTCCCTTCGTCACCTGCATATCTTGACACTCTGCGAGTACTGGCACGTAAAATAATTTCACTACTTTCTGTGAGATAGCTGCATATCGAACAAATATATTTTTATTTTGTCTGAGTAACTCCAGAGTGTGACGATTTCATTATAGGGAGTATATATAACAAAGGCCGACTGTGTTCTCCTTATCTCTTTCGACATTCTGTTCCTAACATTAAGAAACTAATGGTTAAAATACAAGAGTTAATTATTATGTATGGGGTACTCCCGTATCCACATCAGGGAAAGAACCTACGTAGTCAAAAGTTAATTTAAATCAAATAGATCCTCGCCACAGTCGATATCTTTGGTGGTAGGTGCCGGTTGAAATAATAACCCCTTCCTTGATGTTCCTCGTCTTTCTGACTCCTATGTTCACAACATTCAGTTTCACCAGTTTGTTGAATAGAAATTCGGTTTTTTAACCGTGATACTTGATATACGCTTGGCGGGGAATGACGGACGGACTGAAAGAGATGTACGTAGGGTCGATTTGCTCCCTAAAATAGCCTTAAATACTTCCCGCGAGAGAATAGAAACAAAAACACGCGTAATTTTTAGTAAGTAAAGTCTGGACCCCGATAAACACCAGCATTTACTGCAAACATCATCAACCTTAATTTTGTTTATTTGTATGTTTTTCCAAACGAAGTGACTAATTAAGGGCATACGATACCTTCAATAGCACCGTGTGGCAACTACCACGTTTCACCCCCATGCCGTACTATGATACTTATCCGTGGTTTTCAAACTCACAATCCATGTTTCCAGCTCGAACGAAAATATCCGTATTTTGGAGTGAACGTCTCTTCATCCGTGCCCTGCAAAACTGATACTATTGTTTCGTATCAAATCAATCTTTGTCCTTTTTTTATTCGAATGTTTATCAGAGTTGGCAAAACCGTATTGAACTCGGGGTCTTTTGGATTGACTCTATATTCCGTGAGGATGATCTATTGATATCCATGTCACAATCTTCGATCTCCCGTTCATCAGGTCTTCTCTAGTTTGCTGTCGTGAGGATGGGAGGAGGAGCACGTTGAACGCAGAACACCGTCTTCCCCAACCACTTGAGGTAGCCGGGCGCATTGGCTTCCATCATATAGAGTAAAATAAACAAGGTTTTAGCGTCGTACATGTGAGGTATAGCCGACTTCTATGTAATAAAACGTCGTGAAATGTGAGAGGGCGTCGTGTGGAAGGGATGGGTTCGAGGGGGGCTAAGAAAGTCTAGCAAAGAAGATTAGACACCGTCGTAAGAAGGGCGCTTAAACTGGAGGCACAAAGATAATGCCAATATTCAGGAAGAAGCAAAGAAACGAGAATGTATTATGCGGCTCCCCTGTAAGTATGATATTAGGGTGGGTTCACACTGTTTTTTGCACGAGATAGAATTTTTTGATGGCGCAGCCGGAATCTGCCCGAGACACGGTGGGAAACTAACATTGTTGGCAACAACGTTCTGTTTTATTACAGGCTCACATCTCGGGCGTAATCAAACGTGCTGTTGCACGCCCGCACTCCTGTTTAAACTAAAAACAGGTAATCGTACTGTACAAAGTTCAGTTTTTGCAAGCACTGAAAGCAACGTGACAATACAAGTGCAAAACAATTCATTCGTTACAATTAAAGCAACATTGAAACATGTTCTTTTATTTCTATGTTAGTCGATTACTAACTTAGCATTGATTTCTCATAGAGATATTCATTTTGACGTGAGGAAAAACAATATACCCTATAGTGGGCTGTTTTGCAGGCGAATCGTTGAAGATATTTGAGCGACTGATCGAAATATTGTTGGATATATTCGGCTGGTGAACTTGTGATATATTTCTACTCCTCAATAATCCCATCAATCAACCCTAGACCTCGAGTGTGTCGCTCAGGCTGAGTTATGTGGCAGCCTGATCGGTGATCAAAGAGTGTTTTGTTCGACGTCAACAAAGAAGATGAGTCAGCCGGTGATTTTATTCGTCCCTTATGAATTTGTGAAATTAATGATGTGAACTACGAAAAACAGCAGTTTGAAATAAAGTTGTATCACTTTTATTAGGAAAATATATCATATTTAAGCATTTATTTTACCCCACCGTCAAAACTGGCCGATTTGTGATTTGTTTCATTTTGAATTAAACGATTGTCATTTGGGTAGATTTAAATTTAGCAGATGTGGCATATCAAAAATATCTCTTGAATATGCTTTCGAAACATTTTGAAGCATTTTAAAATGTAGTATTCCCAAACGGGTGTTCACCTATTTCACAAAACACTAATTGACATGCCTCTAGTAATGATGCATTTTCTATTGGGTTTATGAATGTGTCATCAATTATGTAAGCAGTGTGCCTGGCTCGATGAATATGGGTCAATGAATTATCAAGGGATGTTGTTTTTCTAGTATAGAGACTCGGATTATAAATTTACATTTAGCACAATTAAAAGTCACCCATATTATACAGTCATAGATGTACTGAATTCAATTGTTTTAACATTCCAATTAGTACATCTTTTTAGCATTTTGTAGTACTGTCCACTTGTAAATACCCGACTTCCTTCATGTAGACCCCCAATCACAAGCATGCTCACAACTTTCAGGTCGACTTTTGTATGATAAGACGTTGTTTGATATCAGTCATTAGCTGGATCAGATTGGAAATAGTTCTTGATGCTCGAAGCCTCCCCCGTTTAACTATAGTGTCAGGTGTGACGCAAGCATAGCTAGAAGTCGAGTGTCAGATGGGTTACGTGATGTAGGGATTACCGGCACTTCCGTGCTGTGTGCCCTTATTCATTTGAATACTAATTTAGTTCGATTTTGGGATGATGGCCTATACAAAAATATGCAATCCATGGGCATAGGGAACGTAGCTGATGAGACATGCATATTGATTGATTGATGATTGGATATTGCTTAACGTCTCATATTTATGCACTTTGGCTAATCGAGACGATTGGACTCCTCAGTCTGGTAGATCTGTTATAACAATTAGATCCGAGAGACACAATACTAAAACATACTAAGACTGCAGTAATAACTACTTTACATACTCAAATAAAAGCACACATTCGACGCTTTCTTGAATGTGATCATTGGTCACTACACTTGATTCAACGATTTTTTTTCAAAGTCTTTACTGTTTATAAAATACGTAAGTGCAATCTTTGCAAAAATTCTACTACAACAACACAGATCAAAAATATTCGTTAGTTTATTGAACAAACCTTTTTTCAACACCCACGCAGTTTTATATGTCTGTTGAGTTACGTTTTCAATCGTATAGAATAACAAATTTTAGAACGTGTAGGTGTAAAAAAAACTTAATAATACAGAGAGAAATCGTGTTTCAACGCTTCCCCCCCCCCCCATCTTCAAATCGTACCCATTGTTTCAAACAGGGCTTCTGTAATTTCCCCGAACGCTGGTTATGCTTCGGGAATATTTTCCCCGTTTAAAATCAATTTATTAATGAAAACAAACCAACTTCGGTTCAAATTATTTTCTTATAAAAGTCAACTTTTCTTTCAGGATGGTTCATTCAACTGCTCACACAATTGTGAACGTGCAACTTAAATTTGCCTGTTTTTTTTTTTTATACTGTCTAGTTTTTTTAAGATGGTAAATGTTTATGTATGTAATGAAAATAATACAATTATTGTTACACACACCATTTATATTGATTAAAAAATAAATACAAATTAAATCAATTATAGGTAATTACCGAAAAATTATAAAAAGACGATACAATTGAAATTAAATAAAAAAATAGTGCTTTAAAGAAATAAGAATTAAAAATAAAATTATATTTTGAGTCTACCCACTCAGTCTTATAACTGACTTCAGTAACATCAAACGTATGAATACAAGTCGAGCACGTGTTGTATCTTATGTTCATTTCTTTGGCGTGCTCGTCACATTTCGTGGAGGTTCTGTATTTATTTGAATGGAGGTTCCGTGGGGAATGCGGCGGCGACACGAGATTGAACTCCGCCCCCCCACCTTGTTCTTACCTCCGTCGTCAGCTTAGTCGGATCCCGTCTCGTCTTATCATATTATTAACTCTATGCGAGCTGCGCAAAAATTGAATCGAATAGAATTGAAGAAAATTGAGGTGAAGGGAGGATCAGAGATAAAGAAAAAAATAAAGCGAAAATTAGCCGAGATGGAGAGAAGCGTATTCTGCGTAGCCTACACCCCACCCTAGTGTGACTTTGAAGATGACAAAACGGATATAATATATTTTTAGATTAGGCTTCTAACGTTGCGTTCTTCAAATTGGATAACCGGGTGAGGGAAAGAAGTTTCCTCTCTCATTCGTCTGCATATCTTGTACACTCGCGAGTACATAGGCACTTAAAATAATTTTCACTACTTTCTGTGAGATTCTGCATAGCGACAAAATAATATTTTTATTTTGTCTGATGTCGACTCCAGAGTTGACGATTTCATTATGGGGAGTATATCTAACAAAGGCCACTGTGTTCTCTTATCTCTTTAGACATTCGTGCCTAACATTAAAACTAATGTTGAAAATACAAGAGTTATTATTATGTAGGGTACTCCCGTACTCCACATAGGGAAAGAAGCTACGTGTAAAAAAGATTAATTAAATCAAATAGATCCTCAGCCACAGTCGATATCTTTGGTGGAGGTGCCGGTTGAATAATAAACCCTTCTTGAGTCCCGTCTTTCTGACTCCTATGTTCACAAACATTCAGTTTCACCCTTGTTGAATAGAAATTCGGTTTTTAACGTGATACGTGATATACGCTTAGCGAGACGGACGGACTGAAAAGAGATGTACGTAGGGGAGATTTGCTCCCTAAAATAGCCTATAAATACTTACTGCGAGAAATAGAAATCAAAACGCGCGGTAATGTCCATAAATTAAGTGACACTAAAAAACGCCAGCATTTACTGCAAACATCATCAACGTTAATTTTGTTTATTTGTATGTTTTCCAAACGGTGACTAATTAAGGGGCATACGAACTTCAATAGCACCGGCAAAACTACACACGTTTCACCCCATGCAGTACTATGATACTTTATCCGTGGTTCAAAATTCACAATCCAATTTTCCAGACTCGAACGAAAATAGTCGTATTTGGAGTAGAAACGTCTCTTCAATCCGTGCCCGCAAAAATGACTATTGTTTTAAAAAACAATCTTTGTTCTTTTTATATCGAGTTTATCAAGAGTTGGCAAAACCGTATTGGATAAAATCGGGGTCTTTTGGATTGAATCTATATTCGTGAGGAATGATCTATTGATGACCATTCACAATCATTCGATCTCCCCTTCATCGGTCTTCTCTAGTTTGCGGTCGGGTAGGATGGGAGGAGGAGCACTGTGAACGAGAACAACGTCTTCCCAACCACTTTTTAGGTAGCCGGGCGCATTGGCTTCATCAATATTAGAGTAAAATAAACAGGTTTTACGTCGTACATGTGAGGGGTGCCCACTTCTAATGTAATAAAAGTCGTGAAATGAGAGGGCGTCGGGGGAAGGGGAGGGTTCGAGGGGGGGCTAAGAAGTCTAGCAAAGAGAGATTAGACCCGTCGTAAGAAGGCGCTTAAACTGGGGGCAAAAAAGATAATGCAATATTCAGGAAGAAGCAAAGAAAAAAGAGAAAGTATTATGGCGGGCTCCCCCTTTAAATATGATATTAGGGTGGGTTCACCTGTTTCGCACGAGATAGAAGTTTTATGGGCGCAGCCGGAATCTGCCCTAGAACGGTGGAAAACTAACATTGTTGCAACAACGTTCTGTTTATTTACAGGCTCAATCTAGGGCGTAATCAAACGTGCTGTTGCACGCCCCACTCTGTTTTAAACTAAAACAGGAATCGTACTGTACAAAGTACAGTTGTGCGCACTGAAAGCAACGACAATACAAGTGCAAAACATTCATTGTTACATTTAAGTAACATTGAAACATGTTCTTTTATTTCTATGTTAGTAATTACTAATTAGGCATTGATTTCTGATCAATTAAACTTATTTCCTTATTTTTAATAAAAAACTTAAAAAAAACTTATTTAAACTTATTTCCGATTGTTGAACATTGAAATGATTCTGCACACTAATTAACCTAAAATATTCTTTAGTATGATCTATCTATGCTCATCTATGCTAGAAAGAGGTGAATGTAACACTAGATCTTCCAGCAGTTGCTTCAAAACCGAATGATTGAAACCCCAACCCCAAATAGTCCGTGGAACAAGCTGCTAAAACTATAGGAACATTTCAAATCGGAAACCAGCACCAAAATTTAGGAGCAGGTAAAAGACATATTTAGAATGTTATTTTCACGGGGGACACGCATGGTAGCAAATAAGTCACCTGTCATGGCGTCCACAAGATGGCCGCCAAAATAATTCTTAAAATTGCTGTAACTCAAGAAATAATCATCAGATTTGGAAAACTAACATTTGTTTTATTCGGTTTTCAATGCTCTACGAAAATGTCATTAGAAATTTTTCCGTCAATACAATAGTTTTAATTATATTTTTATATTATACAATGTATTGCGATTATAGCACTTTTTGGTATATATCTAATTATTTATACGTAGAATTCACTAGATTGTCATTAAATTTTCAGACTATGCTAAAATAACGCCAATAAATCCAAAATTTAAAGTCCCGAAACGAAATTCCTGTAACTTTTTGATTAATTAATTAATTAAATTAAGCATTAATTAAATCCCAATTAAAAGTTTCTAATTCACTTACCAAAGTCACGTAGTGTATCACACAAGAACAATATGACCACAATGAACCAAAAAAATATTAGTTACAAAAATTAATTCAATCACTTGCCTATTAATTCAATTAATTAAAAATAATGACAATAATCTCAATAAATTTGTAAAATTAACACAATGTAGTCGACATTGGAATCATTTTAAAGCTTGTTTTAAGGCGAATAAATGTAATGAAAAAATTATTAATTAAATTAATTAATCACCGAATTAATTACATTTTAGATAAATTATCCCACTTTTGACATATGTATTGTTATGTATACCTAAAACTCAATCGATCGTCATAAAAATAAACTACTTTACTGACATAATGCCAATGAATCCGAATTGTCATGTCCAAAACAAAATTCCTATAACTTACCGATTAATTAAGAAATGAAATGAAGAACTACTTATATCTCAATAATGTTATTGTCACTCAATTAACACATACAAAATGCCAACAGAAGTATCAAATATAAACAATGCAAGTATAATTTAAAAAAAAAATATTCCCAAAATTAAGTTATTTTCCTGTAAAATAAGCATGCAAATGGTTCCCAGTGTGGCTGTGTTAATTTTACACAACACATGGTGATTATATCGATTTAATTTAATTCATTCGTTAATTCAATTAACGGGAAAGTAGCATGAACTTAATTTTGGGACTATAAATTTATAAAATTATACTCGCATTGTTTATATTTGATACTTCTGTTGCATTTGTATGTGTTAATTGAGTGACAATAACAATTATTGAGATATAAGTAATTCTTCATTTATTTTCTTAATTAATCGGCAAGTTATAGGAATTTTGTTTCGGGACATGACAATTCGGATTCATTGGCATTATGTCAGTTAAAGTAGTATATTTTTATGACGATCGATTAAGTTTTAGGTATACATAACAATACATATGTCAAAAGTGGGATAATTTAACTAAAATGTAATTAATTCGGTGATTAATTAATTTAATTAATTAATTTTTTCATTACATTTATTCGCCTTCAAACTAGCTTTAAAATGATTCCAAGGTCGACTACATTGTGTTAATTTTACAAAATTAATTGAGATTATTGCCATTATTTTTAATTAATTGAATTAATTGAATTAATAGGAAAGTGATTGGAATTAACATTTGGAACTAATATTTTTTTGGTTCATTGTGGTCATATTGTTCTTGTGTGATACACTACGTGACTTTGGTAAGTGAATAAGAAACTTTTAGTTGGGATTTAATTAATGCTTAATTTAATTAATTAATTAATCAAAAAGTTACAGGAATTTCGTTTTTAGACTTTAAATTTTGGATTTATTGGCGTTATTTTAGTATAGTCTGAAAATTTTATGACAATCTAGCGAATTTTACGTATAAATAATTATATATGTACCAAAAAGTGCTATAATTGCAATACATTGTAATAATATATAAATATAATTAAAACTATTGTATTTACGGTAAAATTTCTTGTGACATTTTTGTAGAACATTAAAAACCGAATAAAACAAAACCTAGTTTATCCAAATCTGATGATTACTTCTTGAGTTACAGCAATTTTAAGAATTATTTTGGCGGCCATCTTGTGGACGCCATGACAGGTGACTTATTTGCTACCATGCGTGTCCCCCGTGAAAATAACATTCTTAAATACGTCTTTTACCTGCTCCTAAATTTTGGTGCTGGTTTCCGGATTTGAAATGTGTTTACGCTTGTTCCACGGACTAAAATGGTACGTGAACCCTGGAATTGTTCCTCCAGTTTTATCCTATCAAATACATTCCAAAAAGTTTGACATAAGATTTGATTAGGATCGAAAATTTAAAAAGCTTTTAACTATCCCATCATTCATCATTTTCATACATTCTCTTTATTTTGGTCTCTGAAGCCAATGCTACCACTTGTGATACTTAATTTAATTTTTATCAATTTGAAACGTGGTATTAGTGTCTCAGTCTGAAAGATAAAGTACGTATACTCCTATATTTATATTTTACATTGCGTTATGGCGTGTTGTTTTTACCATACTTGTCATCAATATCAACGCTCCTTCCTTCTCCTACCTTATCAGTATTAGGCCTACATACTTTGTTTTTATTATAAATATTACTCAATATAATATGCAATATTACCCTCGCTCGGGATTTGACGGTAGGAAAATGTCCCTGACACGTGCTTTTAACACCCTCTCACGTGGCTATAAGTGTGCGATATCAGATTTAGCAATAACCTATCACATTGCTTCTGGCAAGTGCCATTTACTTTTAAAGCTAAACTTTCAATTTAGTCTCAATGATCGCGAGCTCCCCTTACTTGAGTCGTGTATGAGAGCGCATTACAGCCTGTTTTCCGATTAAAGAGAATGACGTAGCAGTAAAGGTTTAATATTGACATTTACACCATATCGTTGAGCGTATTGTAAGCACGACATAAAAAGTTCTCTTTTCAACTTTTGTAAAACTGTCGTCAGAAAAGTGGTTTTAGTTTATAAAGTTGGTACGTGCTCGTGTGTTTCATTTCCTGTCGCAGGTGTGACTGTATTTTTGTGTTTTAGCGATAGAAACAGGAAAATACTCGTTCTCTCCCTTTTCTAATACGTTAAATGACCCGTTTCGGTCTTTCGCTCGACTTGAATAACTATATCTCACGTGAGTGACTGTAAGAGTGTCTGTGAGACATGTACTGAGCTATTTTCTTTTTTAAGATGAATTAAATAACATTTATTAAAAATATCTTAGGATTGATACTACAAAGTTTAGAAACCAAATTATAAAAATCGTCACAGTTTTGGTTGGTATGCTGTGTACGGTGTCGTATGTGTGATGTTTTAGTGAGAAATGTTATCTGGTTAAAAGGAGTCTAGTGCTGTTTAAGAATATCATTCTCTTAAATTTAAGTTTTCCGAACAAAATGTCTATTTATTTTATTTGTTATAATCTCGTCCATCAATGCGAAATAAGATATAACCAGTTGGAAAACCGCACGATATATCCCGATTAAACTTGGTAGTCTGACCCGGCACCTCCACCATTTATTTTCCACATCCGATGCAACACATAACACAACACATAATTTATAATTTAACATATTATATTAGACTTTATTTATGGAGATTCTATATCAGCCACATTTTTGTTTTTCATTATTGTGTACTCTACTATGCATTTCTATGCATTTCAAGATAAAACTAGCATTTTCTAAAAAAAAGGATGTTTATAATAATTGTATTAAATCTTTAAAAAGGGTGTTTAGATCAATTGCAATACATAATATATTTTCCCCTTAATAAGAAAAGAAAAAGAAAAGAAACAATCTACATTCTCAACAATACTAGTATCTGTATTATTTATGTTAATATAACGATTTATCATCAACTCTGCAGTTTACGACACAGTTAATCCCTATAAACACCTGCTTGCGTGATGCACTTCTGCTTGCGCTATGCACTTCTGTTACAGCTCGGATGCAATAAACCATTGTCTCTCAAGTACGTAGCTGTACCCTATCTAACCATTTCCTTTTGGAAACTGTTCGTCTGGTCTTATATTGTACCCATTGTATAAATAAGAGAAGTTAAGCTTCGCCCAACTGAATCTGGCCATGCCAGTGACTGGACATGTAACTGAATTAATTCATGCTAGTGTGATAAAGCCTGTGGCAAAGCACAACTATAGCCACCTGCATAAGGATTTGACCATGTCACTCCTCTGAGCTATGATTTTAATATGGCATTATTGTGTTATGAGGTTGAGATGGAAGGTACCAACCTTATTTTAATGTATACGTAAGGATTTAACCCTTCATAGGTCAGCGGTATGTATATTTGCCACATCTATTCAATAGCTATATACCAATTATATGCCTATATACCTAACACACATAACAAAAAACTTGTAGACATACAGCCAAACCTTACACACTCAAAGAAATGAGATCTTTAAAAAGGGCCAAGCTCATCTGCCCTTCCACATTTGCGCATTCTTAATTCATAAACGTACAGTGTCCCATAACAGCATCCTCGAAAAGCTTGGCAAAATAGAATTTGGCGATTATTAATTTAAACGTAATAGTTCAACCAAGTTCTTTTTTCTAATTAATTTAAACGTTATAACATGCAAATTTTATTTTGCCAAGCTTTTCGAGGATGCTGTTATGGGACACTGTACGTTTATGAATTAAGAATGCGCAAATGTGGAAGGGCAGATGAGCTTGGCCCTTTTTTAAGATCTCATTTCTTTTGAGTGTGTAAGGTTTGGCTGTATTTCTACAAGTTTTTGTTATGTGTGTGATCTCATTACTTTTTCAAGTTCCATGTGAAATTATTTGTTGAAATATAATAATTTTATCAAAGTTGATTTAATTTCTATGGTATTAGCAATAACAATAGACAATAGGATGTAAAATATCTAGACCCGGATTCATGTACATCCTGGGTATAGGTGATATAACCATGGTATAACGACGGTAAAAGGATGGACCCCAATTCTTGAGTTCGTGGGAGATGAGTTGAAAACGCAATTTGAAAACGAAGTCGTTTTTCGTTTTCGAAGAAATTGGTATTCTTGAACGTATCGTAGAAAACGTCATGGGTTGTGAGTTGAAAGAGTATTGCCAGAGTCGATAAAGAAGTTTCCCCTTTGGGGAGGTCCCTTACTCCCAAGTCAAAACGGAATCAAACGTCTCTGCGCGCTGAGAGCGGCTCCAATGTGAAACTTATAAAAGCACTGCACGCTAAATACGGTCAGTAGATTATCGATGTGCAGTGAAGCTGAAATCAACAAACAACAGACGAAACGTCAAACTTCAATTTTATTTCAATCATATTAGCCCTGGGCCCTAGTCTTTTAAAACGATTTACTTTTGATTTATTATTGTACTATAAAGTGTTGCGCAGGCGTCACTGACATTTTCGTGCGAAATAATTTGAGATATGCCTTGTTCAAGCCTAACGGACGTAAGTGTAGCCTAGGCCCAAGGCCACAATGCAGTTTTCAGACGTAAGTACGCCCTAGGCACTCAATTTCGAAATCTTGAACAATACATATTGTCGGCCTAGGTCCTAAGCTTAGTCTACTCCATCAGAAATATCCTCATTAATAAAGAGAGTTTGCTTTATGCCAAAACATTCGCCAACATTCGATCGTATTTAATATTTTGACGTTTCCGCCATTTGTCGTCATCGACTGTTAACTACTAGTAGAAAAGTGACGTACTTTTATTGAAGTAGTTCCATCAATCGTCACACAGAGTCGCGCGGAACGTTAGATTCCCAACGCCAAAAACCGACTTTTTATTTAACCCAGGGCGGTATAGGGAGTTGGAGGACCTCCCCAACGGGGAAACTTCTTTATCGACTCTGGTATTGCTGTTATTCACGTGGGGTACGGTTCACGAAATCCAGACACTTTAAAAAGATTTGCGTACCAAAGAGCTCGAAAACGTTCTATATTTATTCTAGATGGCAGTGCCTTCATAAACGCGGGCCAATCGAAAGACGAGTTGCATGAAATGATTTGATTGTTGCAATTATGTAAACAAACAGATGAGCACGCTAATATTCGACACCTCGCTTTGACATTGTGTGTAGCAGCAAGCTGACTTTGATCATGACTATAAATATGGCTAAAAAGAAAGAATATGTGTATTATTTCCGAACATTTTTGTAAATCCTAGGTGGACAATCATACTATTGGTTATCTGAATTAGGCTTTTAGTAATCAAAACTAGTTATTTGTGCGGGAAGTTTGTCAGAACATTGGTTGTGCTGGTCTAGGGTTGGCTAGGCTTGTCAAACATGTAATGTAAGTATTTATTTATCTAGTCCTTTAGCCTAACGGAACTTTAGACCTACACTGTTGTATTATAAATAATTTTCTACATCCGGGCCTAGGCCAGGGACGGTTCCTGATTTGTTTTATGAGAGTATAATGACACCTTTTCTCGTTCCACACAAAGAAGAAAAATTTTTAATGTCCGCCATTTGTTTACGTATCGCACTTTCCCGCCTAACTCTGCTTATACCGTCAACAAGTGTCAAGTAACTATGGTTACTTGTTGATTGTATGCCAAGTGTTTAAGGCTTATTTTAAAACCTTTATTTGGAAGCCTTCCAACAAACTTTTTCAACTTTTTTTTTCAAAAGAGACTATATTATGAACATTGTAGTCCCACCCGTCTGGTCAGAATCGCGGGCCGACGTATTAGATGTTAGCAGTAGCAGTAGTAGGCAGTAGTAGGCAGTAGTAGGCAGTAGCTAACATCCTTAAAGTGATTTTGAGCATGTTTCAAGCCATTTTTTCACCAAGAAGGAATAATCGTACCCCAATAAAATTTGGCATGTGTTGTCAGGTACCTAAATCCCCCTCGATTGTGATGTTTTTCAAGTTCACATCACGTTACATGACGGCTGGGTAACACCTCGAAATCACCCCAACTCTGCTTGGTGTATAAGGTGCTTGAGTGTGTAGCGCACCGCGGCTTGGCTGCGGCGCCCTAACGGGCACCTAGATATAAAAAAAAACACAAACATAAAAGGCTCTTCGCATCACGAGATTTCTTGTATTTTAAGTGTTTTAGCAAAATATTTGCTAGCGTCGACGCCGTTTCTTGTTGTTGAATGTAATGACAAGGATAAACAATAAACAACAATATTGTTTTCACCTTTTTGACCCGGATAAAAAGTGGTGTCTTGTGTACTGAAAAGGTTCAATTTTGTTCCACAAAAATAAAATAATTGATAAAATATTTAAATTGGAATCTGGGATTCAAAACTCAATTATTTAAGTCACCTAGAAAATTCTCAAAATTCTGGGATGTCCCTGCTATTTTGTTAGAATACAGTGGATCATTTTAATTGAATATGCCAAAAAACAGGAAAAACTACAGTCTAATTTTAGGAAGAGAATTCTTTTTGGGAATTTGAAAACATATTTTTTCCTATGCCAATTTAGAATCCAAAATTAGCATTATTTTCTTAAATATCAATGAAATTGTAAAACAAACTTTACAGTGCACTACAATATACAATTTTTTTGTAGTGATACATAGAATATATTATTATTTTTGTTGCACTTTTTTGCTTTATGAATGTTTATGGCTGCACATGACGTTTTGGGTTAGTTTTCTGTTCTAAAAATAAACACATCTTATTGTACAACGATCATGGTTATAATTGCAATTGAAATGAGGGCATATTTTAAAATAAAATCTAAGATCAATTTAAAGTAATAAATCAAGCAAATTAGCACAGATTCACTAATGAGATGCCGTTTTACTTCGCTGTTATATACATCGCTAAACAATTAGGAGCAATTAAAATAACTCATCTTATTGAACGTCTTTCCTAAGATGCTTTTCAGCGAAAATAATGAGTCCAACAATTTAAAATATAACAAAATTTATGTTTTTTTTTTTTTATAAATAACGATGTTCTAACTTCTCGTTATTGTTAACAGATTTGTAAATAGCGGTACTTGTGTTTTTCATTTTCGATACACGTTTTCAACATGGATGGTTTTGAATTTGATTGTATCTGCATTTGTTGTGCTAATCAGCAGGACTAATTTATGTTATGTCATGCTTTCCATATCTAGTTATATTAATATAATGTATTCATAACATTTACTTACATGTTCTTGCAAATATATATTGGACTGTACTAAAAGTCAGTTTTGAATAACTAGTTATTTGACTAGTAAGTAATACTTAAATATGCCTTCGTACAAACTATCTACTAAATAGTTTAATCTGACCGACGTAGTTCCAAACTCAAATGCATGTTTACGATATTATACAGGTTGTTGAAATAAAGTAGAGATCTCAGTTTTTTCTTTGTTAAAGCAAATGAAAAATTATAATTAATGTGCTTATAGAAGTGATATTTAAAAGTTATACTATGCGTTTAAATAGGGCAAAATCAAACTATTAAAGTATTGTTGAAATTACATAATCTACTCGTATTATAAATTACTTCCTTATTTACACACTTAGTAGATTGTGACTAACAAAACCATTTTAACGTTACGAACAAACTCTTATAATTCTCGTTCAGATGTATCAGTTCTACACAACTTCGCGCTCTTGTCATATTAGATCCTCC